>CM075988.1:22179646-22256360 GCA_038087875.1 Malacoraja senta
GAGTTGGATCTTGGGTCATGTGGAACGATGACACCGTTCTTGTACCAGGTGTACGTGGGCGGTGGGTAACCTTCATGCTCAGTACAGGTCAAGATCGCTGCCTTGCCCACTGGCACAGATGTCGGCACATCGCATTTTGGTGCAACTGGCTTCACTGGAAGAAAAGAAACACAGAGTTAAGTGGGGTATCGAGATACTGAGTTTACAGTGGGGTGATCGCTGGTCGGCATGGACTCGGTGGGCCGAAGGGCCGATAGCACTGTCATGGACGCCTTGCACTACTCTGCAGATGCTTGAGAGAAAACTGGTTACATGGAAACCAGACATTGAGTCAGCATTGTAAGAGGCCCAATGTCCTACCACATCCCTGCTGACCATCAGGTACTCATCTATAATAATTGCATTCTCTACCACAGGCCCCATTCACTTCTATGCCTTGGTTTTCCAAGTTGTCATCGAGATACTTCTTAAATGTGGTGTCTCTGTTAGCCTCATCCTCAAGCAGTGTGTTCCATACTCCAACAAGAGACCCATTCTAAAACTCGTACCCCTTGCCTTAAACCCACGCCCTCTGCTTTAGACACCTCTGCTATGTGTACACATCTCTTCACACTGGTCGGTCCTAACTATGCTCCTCAGTCAAGTCCCCCCCCTCAGCCCACTTTGTTCCATGGAAAACATTTCCAGCCAATCTAAAGTACAAAGTGCTGGAGGAACTCAGTGGCTCAGGCAGCATCGGGGAAGGAGGGAATTGACAGACAATGTCTTGGATCAAGACCCTTCTCCGGTCTGAAGAAAAGTTGCAACATGAAAAGTCGCCTGCCCATTTCCCTCCACAGATGCTGCCTGGCCCACTGAGTTCTACCAGCAGTGTATTTTTACTGAGGATGGGGATATTCTTGGAGTGTCTCCTCTCAGTGACAGCCTCATTATTCACCACCATCATCAATATCCTGCAAATGCAGAGCTTCAATCTAATCCGTTGGTTGCAAAATTGTTTAGCTTGATGAAAATGGCCCATGAATAGCAAAGGATTGCCCTGGGAAGGGTTAATAAGTCATAAAGAAATTTCTGAAATGTCAACTATCTACCTGCTTCCACAGGTGCTGCCTAACCCACTGAGTTCTTCCAGCAACTCTCCTTTTATTCCTGGAGATAATATTTAAAATATTTTTCCAGTAATATTCTCTCGTGCAGACACAAGTAATTAAAATAAAAGCAGGAAACACAGAAATAACTGGATTATCCACACTGGGACGTGGCGATAATTACCCTGCACTGTTAGGTTAACAGAAATTTCACCCAGGCTTCCTGTTTCTACAAATACAACCTCACAGCGGTAAACTGCAGTGTCCTTACGAGTCACGTTGCGTATTTTTAGAGAGGAACCTCCTTGCAGTTCCGCACGATTTATCAGATCTCCTGAAAAGAGAAAAGATATTGAATATGTATGTTATGTTTTATACTTTGGCATTATAACGATGTATTTTATCATGCCAATAAAAAATATTTTTAATTGAAAATTGAAAAAATTGAATATTGAAGAAAATGTCACTTGGCTCTATGAAGCACCTCAAACAAACCAATGATTTAGTTTTAGACTTTAGAGATACAGCGCGGAAACTGACCCTTCGGCCCACCGAGTCCGTAACGACCAGCGATCACCCCATACACTAGCACTATCCTACATACTAGGGACAATTTACAGTTTTTGCCAAAGCCATAATAATCTACAAACCTGTACGTCTTTGGAGTTTGTGTCGGCGTGGACTCAGTGATGAAGGCCCAGGCTGAAGGGCATGTTTCCACACTGTAAATCTTTTTAAAATTATTTTTCTTTAAAGAGATACAGTGCGGACGCAGGCCCTTCGGCCCACCGAGTCCACACCGACCAGCGATCCCCGCACATTAATACTATCCTACACACACTAGGGACAATTTACACTTATACCAAGCCAATTAACCTACAAACCAGTACGTCTTTGGAGTGTGGGAGGAAACTGAAGATCTCAGAGAAAAGCCACGCAGGTCATGGGGAGAAGGTACAAACTCCGTACAGAGAGCACCTGTAGTCGGGATTGAACCCGGGTCTCCAGCGCTGCAAACTCCACCGCTGCACAACCGTGCCGTACTTCTGAACCTAAACTCTAAATTCCTGAACTTGGTCACTTAGTAATTGTGCCTCAGGGATAGCTATTTATTTTACCCAGGTATTTCGACATGTGCCATTAATTCACCCATCATCTGTAATAAATACTGTGTTCAGGTAGAGGGCTTTCATTTTTACCTTTTCACCATTTTTCTGTGTTCTATTTCGAACTGGAGGTTTACCGTCCAGTGTCCCTTCAGATTATCTTGTCTATTTTACAATCCTGCATTATCACTTTGCCTTCTTTAACTTTAACACATCCGCTCTAACTTTCTACATTTCTCTTCACCCGGTTACAGTCGGATCAGCCTTAATCTCATTAGATGGCGGGGAGCTCGAGAGGACAACTGGGCTTCCCCTGCCCCTGATGAACCTGCTCGTGTGTAACCTCTGGATTATTATCTCAGCTGCGTACAAATGGCCGAGGGTAAATAAGGTCAGAGAACTGGCTGGCACAGTGGCGTAGCTGGTAGAGCTGCTGTGTCACAGTGCCAGAGACACAGGTTCAATCGTTACCCTGGGAGCCATCTGCGTGGAGTTTGCAAATTCTCCCTGTGACCGCATGGGTTTTCTCCCACGTCCCAAAGTCATGCGAGTTTATAGGTTAATTGGCCTCTAAATTGCTCCTGGTGAGTTGAGTTGAATTGAGTTTAGTTTATTGGCATGTGTACAGTGAAAAGCTTTTGTTGCGTGCTAACCAGTCAGTGGAAGGACAATACATGATTACAATCGAGCCGGGCCACAATGTACAGGGAATAGATGAGAAAGTGGGATAACATAGAACTAGTGTGAAAGGGTGATCGATGGTCAGGTGTGGACTCGGTGGGCTGTGGAGCCTGTTTTCATGCTGTATCTTTCAATCAAAAATAACTAAATATGTGGCCCAGCAGTACTGGGGAAGGAAGGAGCTGATCCATGATGCTATGTAAAACCTCATCGAGACCCCTAGTTATTTGCTTCACAAAAACATTGGTCACACTGATTTAAGTGAAGCCTATCCCAATGGAACAGCTCCCCCTTTCCCCAATACTGTCACCTGCACCCCTTGTGCACGAGCACATCAAAATAAATGATCAAAAGGCAAATTCCGGTGAGATTGAGACAGAATTACAGTGACATTTTTCAAGATATTAAAAAAATTGAAGAAATCAAGAAAGACAAGACCTGTGTAAGTTTCTCAATTGATAGTTGTATCTGCTCAAAAGATTTTGCACATTTTTGATATAGGAGAGATTATGGAAAATAAATCAGAACATACCTTGAATTTGTTTATCAAAATATACAAAATCTGTGGCAGCATTTAATTTCTTCCATTCAATACGATGCTTATTATGACTGGAGTGGATAATGCAGGATAGCACAACACCTGAAAGAAAATTATCTCAGCGTTAGATTGAATTGAAATTCTTTTTCAAATGCATTTGTGTACAAAGAGTTGTGGGCAAGCTGGTTCAGTTAATACCTCTCACATACATAGATACATAGATACATAGAAAATAGGTGCAGGAGTAGGCCATTCGGCCCTTCGAGCCTGCACCGCCATTCAATATGATCATGGCTGATCATCCAACTCAGTATCCCGTACCTGCCTTCTCTCCATACCCCCTGATCCCTTTAGCCACAAGGGCCACATCTAACTCCCTCTTAAATATAGCCAATGAACTGGCCTCAACTACCCTCTGTGGCAGACAGTTCCAGAGATTCACCACTCTCTGTGTGAAAAAGTTTTTTCTCATCTCGGTCTTAAAGGATTTCCCCCTTATCCTTAAGCTGTGACCCCTTGTCCTGGACTTCCCCAACATCGGGAACAATCTTCCTGCATCTAGCCTGTCCAACCCCATAAGAATTTTGTACGTTTCTATAAGATCCCCTCTCAATCTCCTAAATTCTAGCGAGTTTAAGCCAAGTCTATCCAGTCTTTCTTCATATGAAAGACCTGACATCCCAGGAATCAGTCTGGTGAACCTTCTCTGCACTCCCTCTATGGCTATAATGTCCTTCCTCAGATTTGGAGACCAAAACTGTACGCAATACTCCAGGTGTGGTCTCACCAAGACCCTGTACAACTGCAGTAGAACCTCCCTGCTCCTATACTCAAATCCTTTTGCTATGAAAGCTAACATACCATTCGCTTTCTTCACTGCCTGCTGCACCTGCATGCCTACTTTCAATGACTGGTGTACCATGACACCCAGGTCTCGCTGCATCTCCCCTTTTCCTAATCGGCCACCATTTAGATAATAGTCTACTTTCCTGTTTTTGCCACCAAAGTGGATAACCTCACATTTATCCACATTATACTGCATCTGCCTAACATTTGCCCACTCACCCAGCCTATCCAAATCACCTTGCAGTCTCCTAGCATCCTCCTCACAGCTAACACTGCCCCCCAGCTTAGTGTCATCCGCAAACTTGGAGATGTTGCCTTCAATTCCCTCATCCTGTTCATTAATATAAATTGTAAATAGCTGGGGCCCCAGCACTGAGCCTTGCGGTACCCCACTAGTCACTGCCTGCCATTGTGAAAAGGACCTGTTTACTCCTACTCTTTGCTTCCTGTTTGCCAGCCAGTTCTCTATCCACATCAATACTGAACCCCCACTACCGTGTGCTTTAAGTTTGTATACTAATCTCTTATGTGGGACCTTGTCAAAAGCCTTCTGAAAGTCCAGATACACCACATCCACTGGTTCTCCCCTATCCACTCTACTAGTTACATCCTCGAAAAATTCTATAAGATTCGTCAGACATGATTTACCTTTCGTAAATCCATGCTGAGTTTGTCCAATGATTTCACCACTTTCCAAATGTGCTGCTATCCCATCTTTAATAACTGACTCTAGCAGTTTCCCCATAAAGCAACTTATTGTAGAAAATTCTAATGCACTAAATAAATCTAATGGCAAGTACTACAACCTACCAAGAGCATGATTTCAGAATGAATTGTAACATTAGGCTATTTTGAGACAAATATTCAATTTTTTTTTTGAAGAAATACAGGAATACACCAACAAAAATACAAAGGAGCAGGAATAGAAGGCAGCAGGATGGAGACAGGCTCTATGCGAATGCAGAAAATACACTTCACAGCGAGGGGGAAAAAGCATCCACTTACTGTCAAACTCATTCACCACGATAGTTGGAGTGTCAGTTTTTACCCATTGCGCCCATACCTGATAAACTGAGAAAGAATGAACATCAAGTATTATTCCTATTGACAATGTTTCAAAATTCTAGCTGGTAAAAGTCTTTAACAAAACTCCAAAAACAAGGCTATTTGGCAAAGAAAGATTGGGGCAGATGAGACTTCTCTTGTGGAGAATCAGTTCAGGCCAATCACCCAACTGCACAGCACTGCAGCACAGTGGTGGAGTTGCTGCCTTACAGCGCCAGAGACCCGGAATTCGATCCTTGAGTAAACTAAGGAGTTGCGGAACGAGCGGACTCTGGGGAAAGCAGAAAGGGGTGGGGATGGGAAGATGTGGTGGGATCACGTCGGAGGTGATGGAAATATCGGAGAATTGTGTGTTGAATGTGGAGGCTGGTGGGGTGAAAGGTGAGGATCAGAAGAACTCCATCCTTGTTCCGTTGGGGAGAGGAGAATCACGAGACACGGGTGAGGGATTCATCTTGATTCCGTTAGCTTAGGGCTAATGGAATCAAGGGATATGGGGAGAATGCAGGAATGGAGTATTGATTTTGGATGATCAAAGGGCCTATTTTCTATGTCTATGTAACAGGGGCAAATCCACATTTACTAAAGAGAGAGGGCATCTCGGATGTCCTGGAATGGAAAGTGTCATCTTAGGAGCAGATGTAGCAGAGACACAGAAATTGAGATTAGGGAATAGTCTTTGCAAGAGGCAGGATGGGAGGAGATGGGAAGTCAGTGGGTCTACAGTAGACGGCAGTTGATAGTCTGTCTCCTGTGACGGAGAACGAGGGATCAAGAAAGGGGAGAAATGTGTAGGAAAGAACTGCAGATGCTGGTTTAAATCAATGGTAGACACAAAATGCTGGAGTAACTCAGCGGGACAGGCAGCATCTCTAGAGAGAAGGAATGGGTGACGTTTCGGGTCGAGGCCCTTTTTCAGACTGATGTCAGGAGAGTGGGTGGGACAGAGATAGAATGTAGTCGGAGACAGTAAGACTGGTGGAAGAACTGAGAAGGGCGAGGGGTAGAGAGAGGGAAAGCAAGGGCTATTTGAAGTGTCAGAGATAGTCCAAGTGAATTTGAGGGCAAGTTAGTGGCGACGGTAATGAAATCTACAAGTTCTGCACGGGTACAGGTGGCAATTGTTCATGTAGCGGAGAAAGAGTTGGGGGTTGGTGCCAGTGTAGGTTTGGAGCAAGGACTGTTCGATGTAACCAACAAAGAAGCAGGCATGAGCGACGTTTCGGGTCGAGACCCTTCTTCAGATTGATGTCAGGGGAGGGGGCGGGACAACCCGCCCCCTCCCCTGACCTCAGTCTGAAGAAGGGTCTCGACCCGAAACGTCGCCCATTCCTTTTCTCCAGAGATGCTGCCTCACCCGCTGAGTTGCTCCAGCATTTTGTGTCTACCTTCGATTTAAACCATCATCTGCAGTTCTTTCTTACACAAAGAAGCAGGCATAGCTGGGGCCCATAGCTGGGGAAATCGACTGATTCTCCCTCCGTTCAAGGAAGAACCGGAGGGCCTTGAGACTTTCCTGGTGGAGGGTTGAAGATGTAAATGAACCAGACATCCATGGTAATGAGGCATGTATGGTCTGGAAATCGTAAGCCATCGAAGGGGTTGAAGGGCAGGTGCGATATCTCAGAAGGTCAAGAGGGATAGGAAGGAATCAAGGTATGTGGAGATGCGTTCTGTGGGGCAGGAGCAGGCAGAAACAATGGGACTGCCAGGGCAGTCCTGTTTGTGGATTTTGGGAAGGAGATAGAAGCCGGCAGTGTGGGTGCTAAGATTAGAGGATGTGGAGGTGATGAGACCACAACCATCCTTTTCACATCCTTCTGTAGGACTGTGTACGGAAATTGAGTTAATACTTAAAATGATTTTGAATGAGTGTTTTATAAAGTTTAAATATGGCAACCTGCCTTTGGTACTCTATGAATCATTTATAAAACCCTCTATTCTGCATGCTCATTCTTATATAGTCATTAATTATAATTAAATAACCAGCCTATTCAGACGATGTAAAATTTCTCTTTCAATTATGTTGATCAAAGTCACTAATGAGGCTTTTGAATCCACTGAGGATCACAATTTTATCCAGCTCTTCCTAAAAATATGAATTGCAGCTAAACTTAGATTTGCACAGTCTAGCATTACACTTATTAGCAGCTCTAGAAAGTTACAGATTTGTATTTGATCCAGAAGTTCTTCAAATACTAAATTTTGCAAAAAAATTAATTTATTTTTGAATCAGTATGGTGCTGGAGGTTATATCGTTTAGCCTGTGCATTAATTAACATACATAACCTGACTGAATACCATTAACTATTTCTTGATTAGAAAGGGTGTCAACGGTTATGGGGAGAAGGCAGGAGAATGGGCAAGATAGATCAGCCATGAATGAATGAATGGTGGAGTAGACTCGATGGGCCGAATGGTCTAATTCTGCTCTTATGACTTAACCTATCAACCTGCACACATTGGTGGGAATCCTACACAATGATAATTGTGCAATGGAAGGAAATTATTAGCATTAAACATTACATGTTTATGCAAAATGGCCATACTGGGTCTTGGGTGTACAGAGCACCTTTTCAAAGCCTGCAGGTGACGGAAGGAACACTGTATTGCACTGTAATCTTGTAAATAATGTACGGATTGTGATAATCCAAGGAGATTATAAAAAAGTTACAAGAATGGGTATTGATCAGCAGGTGGAATTAATGGAGTACTAGCTATAAATGCAGCTTAACAAACCTTTGCCCTAAAAACTAATTTTACATTTGTGAATGATTGTATTAAATACATTTTCAAATATATTGGATGTGGGAAAAATCTTTATATTCTACTGAAAATTTTATATCATTTCAGCATCGACCTCTTCTATACTCCACTAATTGCACCATTCCGCACCACACTATTAACATGTTTGGAAGTGAAGTTCAAACGACAACAGTAAACCTAGAACAATATTTAACTGTGCCTGGAATGCCTTTCTCCATTGCAACAAAAATAAAGGAAAAGCATAATTCATCCAAGATATTATGAGGAACCCAAAGTTCTCAGTACTAAATTATATGGACGTTTTATTCTTTAAGAAATAATTGCCAGATTGTACATGCTTCCTGGTTTAATTTGAAATACCATTCCATTGTTAATGGGTACTTTTACAAAATGTGTGAATTCACTCGATTGTAATAGATTACACATGCAACCTTTGATTAGTTGGGCCTCTGAATAGCCGGAAATGTGTTACGAGTCTGGACACAAACACCTAATCTACTCCACACTGCAGGTTCTCGTTAAAGAATCTGATCTGACGCACACTTCAGAATTTACCTGTTTTTTATATAAACAGAAATTGCTCTCCTAAATCTCTTTCCTCATCAAATAATAAGCAAATCTTACCACGGTATTGTGTGTAAACCTTTCAGAGCAGAGCAATCAGACTTCGTCTCATTAAATTTACATCTGTCAAATATTTGAGACAAAATAAAGAGACATTTGTTGTCTTATACTTTCAATTCATGGCAAACCATTATTGACCAAAATGTTTCCACTAGGATGCAGTGAGAAACCCAGAGAGTCTGTGCTGAATTTTTCTTACACCATTTTTTGTGGTGGCAGTGGCGCAGTGGTAGAGTTGCTGCCTTACAGCGCCAGAGACCCGGGTTTGATCCTGACTACGGGAGTTTGTACGTTCTCCCTGTGACTGCATGGGTTTTCTCCGGGTGCTCCGGTTTCTTGCCACATTCCAAAGACGTACAGGTTTGCAGGTTAATTGGCTTTGAAAAAGTATGTAAATTGTCCCTCGTGTGTAGGATAGTGCTGGTGTACAGGGATCGCTGTACTCGGTTTACCGAAGGGCCTGTTCCCGTGCTGTATCTCTAAACTAAACTAAAAAAGCTGTTAGCTGAATGAAAACGTTGGAGTATTTGTTCAACAAACACAAGCTACCCCTCGCAAAGTGGCGATATCACCGACATACTCGTTACACAAGTAACAGTATGATACCATGATATGCCCACTGAAACTATTAGCATCAAAACCTCCCTGGAACCATTTTACCAACAGACCAGCAGACCAACAAGATGACCAGAGATCAATGGGAGAGTATGTATCAATCAAATTATCACAGGTATGAATTATGGATTAAAACTAGGAAGGTTCAGGGCAACCTTTGGCAGCTTGCAAGGGAACTGGGCACAGGGCTGATTGGTTTTTCAGATTTAGAGGAAGGGTGTAAACTCTAGATACAAATCAAGTCGAGTTTACTGTCACAAGTACGGTGCGGTAAAGGCACAATGAAAATCTTGCTTACAGCAGCACCACAGGCAGAGACTCAGACAACACACAAAAACAAATGACACATAAATTGTACAAGACCGCGAAAAAAAAATTGCGCAAAAATTAAAACATTTGTGCAAAAGCAGAATTAGAAATTCTGTCCACTACAAAGAAAGAGGTGGTCTTCAGTGTTCCATTGCAGAGATAGCATTAGGGTTCATAAGTTCATAAGTCACAGGAGCTAAATTCGGCCCTTCGGCCCATTAAGTCTACTCTGCCATTCAATCATGGCTGATCTATCATTCCCTCTGAACCCCGTTTTCCTGCCTTCTCCGCGTAACCCGAATGTTATTTAAAGATCCTGGTCGCTGCAGGAAAGTAGCTTTGCCTGAACTTGGAGGAATGGGACTTCTGAACCTCCTCCCCGACGGTGGTAGTGAGAAGAGACCGGATGGTGGGGGTCCTTGGTGAGACATGCCGTCTTCTTGAGACAGCCCCTCATGTAGATGCTTTCGATGGTGGGAGGGAACTTGTGCCCATGATGGACTGAGCCGTGTCCATCTTGCGTTCCTGCATATTGGAACTGCCGTGCTGCCACCATGCCACAAAATCAGGATTATCTACTGGGCAACTGTAGAAGTTGATGAGCATCGTAGTGACATGCTGAATCTCTAAACCTCGGAGAAAGTAGAGGCGTCGTCATGCCTTCCTCATGATTACATCTATGTCTGGAGCCAGGACAGCTCATCCGAGAAGTTAACTTCCAGGAATTTAACACTCCTAATTCTATTGCCCACCCACCAAAGAAAACGGGCATAGAGTCATAATAAAGTACAATCTTTCATAGACTGGTTAGCAAGCAACAAAAGTTTTTCACTGTACCTCGGTACACGTGACATCCTCGCAAACCTCTTTCCAGCTTGACAACATCTTTCCTAGAACATAGTGCCCAAAACTGAACACAATACTAATTAAATAGATCGTGTTGTTTTACATTTTACTCGCTCTTCCAGTTCAGATAAAGGATCATGGACTCGGATTCTCGAGTCACAAATGCTGCCTGCCCTGCTGAGTGTTTCCACCGTTTCCTGTTTCTATTTCAAATTTTCAGCATCTTTTGACTTTCAAGATTGTGAAGAGATTAGATAGGGGCAACCTCACGATACATTCCAAATGATGGGTGTAACGATGGGTCAATGGATAAATCCATCATCAACTCTCACTTACCCTCATGTCCAATGTTTATAGTAATAAACAGATCATTTATCATTTGGAGACTGACCACAAAGCTGACCTTCCAAGTGTGTCTGGTTTTCAAATGCAGCTGAAATATATAATGCAAGCTGCTTGGGAATGTCATATTTTTGGATACGTTTCACATTCTATATAGTTTCAAGTAGTTTATAAAATTAAAGCTACGAGATAGACTTTGGCAATGTTGTAAGATATATGAGAAACAAAATAGAAAATAGCATCTGAAGCTTTCAACCATACACTGGAGATCCCGGTAGAGGAAAGGAAAAGCACTTTGTAGCTAATTAAGTAATTTACGTCTAATCACAGGAAATACAGCAGCTAATTTGCGCTAGAAATTTCTCTGAAATTATAAATGATACTAGGTTTTTTCTGTTGAGTAGGGAGATGAATAAAACAGAGAGGTCAGCTGAAGTTGATTCCCCACTCGAAGCATCAGGATGGTCGAACTGATGGTTAATTTTGTGAAATTCATTTTTAACCAAATCAGAGTAGTATTGATCAAGGATCTCAAAATCCTAAACTGAAGCAATGGTCAGACAATGGTCTGTATCCTGAACACAATTAATTCATTCTAACCATTCGCTGAGTTCCTCCAGCACTGTGTGTTATGCTGGGAACTATCGTCCATTTAAACCAATGCAACCCAATCTTGGTACAGTGTGTTTGTCAGATATGCTGTTTCTCCAATTTCTCCATCACCACAGCATCTGATCCCATGAAATACTAGAAGGCTTCTGACCCAAAACGTCTCCTGTCCATTCCCTCCACATATGCTATGTGACCTCTCGAGTTCCTCTAGCACTTTGCATTTTGCTTAATATTCCAGCATCTGCAGTTGAGTTGTTTTCTCCATTTTCTACTAACTTCAAATCTCACCAGAGTTCCTTGAAATTCAAATGCTGCCTTGATGGCAAGGTTAGTCTTTTTCACTTAACTCCTCAAATTCTATTTTCTTATCTATGACTAGGTCTTGGCCTGTAGAGTCATAGAGGTATACAGAGTGGAAACAGGCCTTTAGGGCCAATCTTCTGCCAGGGGTGGTGGTAGAGGCAGATCCAATACGGGCATTTAAGAGGCTTTTAAATAAGCACATGGATATGAAGGGAATAGACGGACAAGGATCATGTGCAGGCAGAGATTAGTTTAATTTCAGCATGGATATTGAGGGCCAAAGGGCCTATTCCTGTGCTATACTGTTCTATGTTCATCCATGCCTTCATCTCCTCCCGACTGGACTACTGTAACTCTCTTCTTTTCGGAATCAATTCCAGCAGCATCAAACGACTCCAACTGGTCCAGAATGCAGCCGCCCGACTCATTACCCACACCAACTCCTGGCACCACATCACCCCAGTTCTCAAAGAACTTCACTGGCTTCCCATTTCCCACCGGATCACCTACAAAGTCCTGGTCCTCACCTACAAAGCCCTCAACAACCTGGCCCCCCCTTATCTCATTGACCTCCTCTCCCCCTACCAACCCTCACGGTCCCTCAGATCCACATCAGCTGGTCTCCTCTCCACTCCGAATTCAAACCTCTGCACTTTTGGAGGCAGAGCCTTCTCCAGGGCAGCTCCCAGGCTCTGGAATTCCCTCCCACAACCGGTCCGAAATTCTGAGTCCCTCACCATCTTCCAGTCCCGCCTCAAGACCCATCTCTTCACCTCTGCATACCCTTAGTCCCATGTTCCCCTCCCCTCTGTCTTACTGTCTATTCTGTTTTGTTTATTCCTGACTCTCAATTGTAAAGCGACTTTGAGTCTTGAAAAGCGCTATATAAAATAAATCTATTATTATTATTATTATTATGTTCTGTATAATTACAAAATCAGGCTCATTACTCCATTGGGCTGAGCATAACGTTAAGATGTCACAAAAGTTATGAAGATTATTAAAGTTAACAAGTTGCAGTTGGGGGAATTGTGAATGACGGATGTCCAATTAGAGAACGATGGAAGGATTAACGACTAATCTTTTAATACAGTCATTATAAACGATATTAGAGTAAATCTGTAAAATCAAGTCTGCAACCTTATACATAGGTAATCATGCACTTTTAATCTGCTGACATCGGCCTACCACAACATTGAGGCAACATACTGACAACCACAAAACCTCTATTCAATGTCTAGCAAACATCACTTTTCGTAAAAGAAATGTCACAGATCCTTAATTGTTACTTTAACCTTTAACTTATAAAGTGCCTCAACCCGTTATCAATGGTTGCTTTATTAGCACGTTTTAGTGATACCGCGGAAACGGCCCTTCGGCCGACCGAGTCCGCACCGACCAGCGATCCCTGCACATTAACACAAACCTACACACACTAGGGACAAATTACATTTATACCAAGCCAATTAACCTACAATCCTATACGTTTTTGGAGTGTGGGAAGTAGCCTAAGATCTCTGAGAAAACCCACGCAATCACTGGGAGATACAAATTCTGAACAGACAGCACCCGTAGTCGGGATCGAACCCGGGTCTCTGTAAGGCAGCAACTCTAATGTTGCGCCACCGTGCCACCCAAGGTATAGTGAGATTCTTTTTTTACTCACAGATCAGTAAGATTATTGTCATATGCAAGTACAATCCACGGTTAAGTACAGAATGCATGGGAAGAACCCACTGAGTCCATATGCAAGAGTCGCCAGGTTTTGGCACCATTTTCATAGTCCTAGCTGCAGCTGGCCATAAAGGCCCATTAAAGCCATCGCCACTATCAGATCATCCCGCGAACCGTTGTCCTTCCCCTTGTTCTCCTTGCCCCATCACTGTTCAACCTTCGTGCCCAGGGGGGGGGGGGGGGGGGCACCTCCCGCCATCGACATCTAGGGCACGGAAGGTAATACCCCAGGTTCTCCTTACTGACCCTTGTCCAGCGTGCGCCGCTGTCGCCAACTACCCTCCACCTCCTCTCCGGGAGTGAGCAGGGGCCGGGCTCGGTAGCTCCTTCTGCTGGTTCTGCCGGCGGGTTCAACAGGCCTGCTGTCGGGGTGTGGCTGTGGTTTGCAGGGCCACTTGCTCCACTCGGCTCGTATTGAAATGGTGATCAATATTTAATTATTGATCAGATATTGATATCGATTAATATTAATTATTGATCAGATATTGATATTGGTCAACATTAATTATTGATCAGAGAACTGACATTCCTAAGAGCCTCTTTTCGGTACAGCACACTTTCCTGTACATGAATAGTATATGTCTATATCTCATATCCGGATGCGCACCCATTTCTTCTTTCCCCCATCTCCTTTCACCTATATTTCTTCCTCAGGCTTCACATTCCACACCTCTTCGATCCTTATCTGCTTTGACCACCTATTTGTCAATCAAATCACCCTCACCTGTATCCACCCATCACTTGCCAGGCTTCCTCCCACCCCTTCCTCTCTTCCAGCTTCCTCACCTACTACGATCAGTCTGAAGACCCTGTTTGGATCCTTGACCATGGTGCTTATCTGTACAGAGTTTGTACGTTCTCCCTGTGACCTGCGTAGGTTTTCTCCGAGATGTTCGGTTTCCTCCCACACTCCAAAGATATCCAGGTTTGTCGATTAATTGGCTTGGTATAAATGTACAACAATTGTTCCTAGTGTGTGTAGGATAGTGGTAAAGTGTGGGGATCGCTGGTCGGCACGGATTGGTGGGCCGAAGGGCCTGTTTCCACGCTGTCTCTTTAAACTAAACTAAAGTTCCTTGTGTTCAGAGAAATTGCATCTGCACTCTGCTGTGAAAAATAAAATTAAGCAATGTGAAAGAGAACTATTAAATTGTATTAAATGTCTTTGTACTAAACTGCCCTGCTGCCGTGAAGTTCCCCTTCTCTCCAGCAATGCCACCAAAGTGTTATAATTTCAAGCACAATGTTTTGATTAAAAAAGTTGGGTCACAGCTATTTTACTTTACAAATTGAGTGCTTTGTTATACCAAGCTTTCTTTGATTTTGACAGCTATCTAGTTTGCCTCAATATAACCGTGCTACATTTGAGTGTTAGTTGCATCTGGAACAGGTCAGAAAGACAGGTTTCTAAGCCACAATAATCCTTACAATCTTCACGAGCATCCTAGATTTAAATACAAACCGTGGATAGGAATGGCAACTATAATGATTGTAAATAACTTATAATTAACATTTAAAACCCGTTTAACCAAGGTACTTTAAAGGCACATTAAATTATTTTCCTTTACTTACAGGGGAGGCATGGTGGCGCAGTGGTAGAGTTGCTGCCATACAGCGCTCAGGGACCCGGGTTCGATCCTGACTACGGGTGTGTCTGTACGGAGTTTGCACATTCTCCCTGTGACCTGCATTGGTTTTCTCCGGGTGCTCCGGTTTTCTCCCACACTCCAAAGACGTTCAGATTTGTCGGTTAATTGGCTTGTTAAAATGGTAAATTGCCCCTAGTGTGTGTGTAGGATAGTGGGCGAGGATTGCTAGTCAGCATGGGCTTGGTGGGCCGAAGGGCCTGTTTCTGCGCTGTATCTCTAAACTAAACTAATGCTGTTGTGCAAGCAAATATGTTTGTATCATTCCAGTCTCCAGTATTAAGAATCACAATAACTTACTTCCTTTGGAGACTAGATTTTACTCTTTGATGTCCACAATGTGCATTTTTCTGCACGTCATTGTTTTGGGAACCATTTCCTCAATTTTTAAATATGACTGAGTTCAAGCTGAAATTGGCATTAAAAATATCCATGATGGAAAATCTCTAAGTTGCTGTACTGGGAGATGTAATGCAACGCGTCTATATCAATCTAATTGTCCACTATATTCTAATACCACCGGAACCACATAAATACAAACATTTGAATTAAAAGATGTCAACCACCCAATTATTCAAGCCTGCCTTGTCATTCAATAAGACCTAGTTTACTTCAACTCCAATTCCCCATGAAAGACAAAGTGCTGGAGCAACTCAGCAGGTCAGGCAGTATCTCTGGAGTAAAGGAATAGGTGACGTTTCAGGTCAGAACCCTTCTTCAGACTGAAAGATGAATTGGGGGAAGGGGGTGGGGCGTAGAAAACTGGTGGTGAGAAAAGACCCCGCCCCTCCTCCAGCTCTATCTTTCAGTCTGAAGAAGGGTTCGAACCTGAAACGTCACCTATTCCTTTCCCCCGTGGATGCTGCCTGACCCGCTGAGTTACTCCAGCATTTAGTGTCTATCTTCGGTATAAACCGGCATCTGCTGTTCCTTCCTACACATATCCAATTCCCCACGCCTGGTTAGATATCTCCCCTTTGCTTATCTAACTCAAGAATCTAACACGGCCTTAAAAATATTCAAAGACTATCTTCACTGTCCGTTGAGGAAGAGAAATTTTAATCCTCAGTTTCAGCCCTGCCTTAAACGAGCTACCCATTATTTTTAAAGTCCCTCCTTGGTCTAGATTCTCTCATCCTCATCATCCTATCTAGAGCTATCACTGGTCTGAACTCCAATAGATATGGGTTTAGTCTGTCCAACCTATCCTCTTAAGGTATCAGTCTACTCAATCTCCTTCCAATGCATTCATGTACTTTAAAAAAAAGAGACCAACTCTATACATATTCCAGTTGCAGTTTCACCAATGTTCTATGTAACGGATACTGTATCATTCTACCTTTGCCTTCAATTCCCCTTGCAATAAACAATAACATTCCATTAGCTTTTCTAGTTACTTGCAGTGTGCATGCGAGCCTTTCGTGAATCATGTCCTCAGACACCTCTGCCTATCAGCTCGGAAATGTCTTAATATTTAGATGATGCAAACTTTTTATTTTTCCCACCAATACGAACAATTTCATATTTTTCTGTTATTCTTCTTTTGCCAATACTTTGTGCACCCACTTAACGTACCTATATCCTTTCGTAACCTTCAGGTTTATGATTGTCACATGTATGGAGTATCAGAGAGACCCGGGTATTGCCTCCAGCACCCTCAAGGTCGGCTGCAGGAGGCGTCCCCGGGACACAGAGGTGGTCGGGCGAGGGGAGGGATGTCGGGTCACGGACCTGCAGCAACCTGGGGCTTACCTGGATACCAGCACTTCTAACATGTGGACTTTGTACTTTTTCTTTGTAAACGGTGCCAAAATATAGCGACTGTGCATTTGTGGGTTGTGCAAAAAAAGTTTCTCTGTGCTGTGCATACGTGACACTCAAGAACATTTGAACCATTGGTCCCCCTCATTTACAGACGTTACAGAAGTTGGGATCACAGCATTAATTCTTGTGGCCCAACAACTATTACATTTGCCAACCAGGAAAATATCCATTTATGCCTTCCATCTGTTTCCTGTGTCAGCCAATCTTCCATCCACGACAATACCATGGGCTTTTATTTTCCACAGTAACCTTTGATGCAGTCGCTTCAAGTGCCTCTGGAATCATTCACTGGTTCACCTTTATCCAATGCGGATGTTACTTCTTTAAAGAATGTGAATAAATTGGTCAGGCAGGATTGCCCTTACATAACTGTTCGATGACTCTGTCTGAATACCATGAGGTTTTCCAACCACCTTGCTTTAGCATTTTCATTAAAAACTTCAAAATATGTCAGTGGAGAGACAATAGTGTCAAAGAGAGAGACACAGCACGGAAACAGGCCCATCAGCCCACTGAATGCACTGATCATCAACCATCCATTTACACTAAATCCCATTACCTTAATTCTCTCCACATGCTCATCAACTTCCCCCAGATTCTATCACACTGCACACAAGATGCCAATTAACCTAATAATCTACATGTCTTGGGGATGTGGGAGGAAACCGGAGCACCTGGAGGAAATACCACACGACTACAGGGAGAAAAGCCTCGACACGATCACCCCGTTGCAGTTGTCCGAATTCCAGTGAGGATAAACCTAGCCTACACAATCTCTCCTACTAAATATAGTCCTCTATTCCAAGTGAATCTCTTCTGCACTCTCTCTATTGCCAACACATCCTTCCTATCGGTGCCTTCACTTTGAGATTGTTAACTAATCCTGACTCATTGCACAATACATGTAACCTGCGCTCATGCAGTCACACAGCCTTTGGCCCAGAGTCTACTTTCATTTAGTTTAGTTTAGGGAAACAGCGCGGAAACAGGCCCTTCGGCCCACTGAGTCCGTGCCCACCAGCGATCCCGGCACACTAACACTATCCAACCCACTAGGGACAATTTACAATTATACCAAGCCAATTAGCCTACAAATCTGTACATCTTTGGAGTGTTGGAGGAACGCCCAGAGAAAACCCACAAAAGTCACGGGGAAACGCACTAAATCCGTACTGACGAGCACCCGTAGTCAGGATCGATCTGCGCTGCAAGACAGAACTCTACCGCTGCATCACCGTGCCGGCCTACCAATGCAGTCCACACCAATCAACCACCCATGTGCAGTAAAACAATGTTATTCCCATTTTTACTTTCATCAAATTCCCATCAATTTTCCCAGATTCTACAAGTCACACAGAGACAAGAGGCGATTTACAAAGAGCAATTAACCTACCAACCTGTGCATTTTGTGGGATGCGTGAGGTATTGTTTCAGTCTTAAATGTCTGCTGTAAGTCATAAGGTCATAATGAGTAGAATTAGGCCATTTGGCCCATTAAGACTACTCCGCCATTCAACCGTGGCTAATCTACCTCTCCCTCCTAACCCCATTCTCCTGCCTTCTCCCCATAACCTCTGAGACCTGGTGTAGTCCAAGTGTATAGGAGAGCAGGGATTACTGCTGTTTGGTAGACCATAGGTGTCATATTGGATATTTCTATCTTCAATTATCCATTCCTTCAACTGACCAAAGCCTGTGCTTGCACATTGAAGTTCATAGCAACATTCAAACTTATTGTCTGCCTTTGCTAAGAGGTGACTGTAAAGCCATAGTTCAAGGCCCACAAGATCAATGCAGGGAAATGGCAGTGATGTAAAAGGTTAGCCTGAAGTGGATAATATTGAATGGCAGAAACAGACACGAGGAGCCAAATTGCCTACATCTGCTTCCATTTCTTGTAATTCTGCAAGTGGAAATGGCACTCCAGCATGTATCCCTCAGGCACTCTACTTAATATATGCCTCAACCCAATCATCTTAATGAGAATCACAGTTTCCTTCCTGCTACTTCCTTCCCTTCGTATGATTTAGATGTTCAACTTCTGCAGCTGCCTTTCCTTATGAATCTTATCAAAGACTTCCTGAATATCTATGTTAATCAGTAGGGAATAAGAATACTATATAAAAATCAGGCACAAATTGCTCAATATTTTTCTCGCCATTAACACAAGGGTTGGAAAAGTACCCCAAAAGCTACGTGCTTTTGAAATTTATATTCTGGCTTCTACTGTGAAAAAATCTACAACTTGGGTGTTTGAAAGGAAGGTAGATCTCCTTACATCATGATTTCTTAGTTTATTTGCATTATTACATCAAAATATTTGTGATCATAGTATCTACTTTTAATAAAGAGACAAATTTCCTTCTAATTATTAACATAATAGAAACAATTATCAATAAAAGGCTCCACAGCAGCAGAGTTGCTGCCTGACAACGTCAGAGACCCAGGTTCAATTCTGACAATGGGTGCTGTCTGTATGGAATTTGTATATATTCCTTGTGACCGCGTAGGTTTCCTCCCACATCCCAAAGATGTGCAGGTTTATAGGTTAATTAGTTTCTCTAAATTGTCCCTAGTGTGTAGGATAGACTAGTGCACGGATGATTGCTGGTCATCGCTGACTCAGTGGGCCGAAGGGCCCGTTTCCACGTTGTACCTCCAAACTAAACATAAACTAAACTAAGACTATTGAAGTACTTTTTTTTCCTTAAAATTTAAAAATTCTATAATTGTTTGTCGTTATAAGCAGAAACCATCCAGCATCTAATGATTAATTTCAATGATGGTTGGCAGTTTACAAAACCCAGCAAGCAAAGATAAATGCCAGAAAACACACAAAATGTGGTCCTTAGAGCTCCTAAACCCAACCTGAATCAGTAGCAAACAAATTCCAAAACAGTTTTACTTTGATTATCTTGGATATTTGATTGGATTGTACTAATGGTTCTGAAGGGAAACAAAAGCAATCAGCTGCTCCTGGGTAAGTAAGTCTGGGATAAGCTGAGTAACAGATGCTCGTACATCTGCCACTTCGTTCCACTGGTGGACACAACGTGCAGGCAACAGCAGTGCCCAACCATGCTGGGGAAACCACCTCTGTGATCCCAAGCCAAGCAGACCAGGCATTAGCTTGGAATCTTGAATGGGAAATTCTGACCTGGAATTGAGAGAAAAGTAGTATTTCACATTATGTCTACATTATCATTTTTATTCACGTTATTGCCAAGATATTTTTAACTATTAGATATTATGAAGTATAAAAAAATATTCAATCAAGGATGTTTAAAAATTGTTTTTAAATGTTTCCAAGCTTTAAATGGAGAGGGAGCCACAACCTTGGCTTTGTCTAAGAAGGATCTGCAAATGCTGGTTTAAACCGAAGATGGACACAAAAAGGTGGAGTAACTCAGCGGGTCAGACAGCATCTCTGGAGAAAAGGAATAGGTGACGTTTCGGGTTGAGTCTGAAGAAGTGTCTCGACCAGAAACGTCACCTGTTCCTTTTCTCCAGAGAAGCTGTCTGACCCGCTGAGTTACTCCAGCTTGTTGTGTTCACCTTGACTTCTGTTAGAGTACTTTAGGTTATTCTGCGACCTTGGTTTAAAGTACACAACATCCGACTGGAGTCACCATTATTCCCAGGGGCAAATAGTCATTGGGTCTGGTCCAAATACACAAGAACCTCCTGACCCCACAGAGAATGCTGACCACAGCTCAGTCTTTTACAGATGGAAGTATCATCAAGGATGCCTGATACCCTGGCCATTCTCTTCGCCCTTTTTACTGAGTGAGTACTAATCACAAATTAGGCTTGATACTAACCCTTCAACTTCACTGAGCTGGGAGGAGATGCCTTATCAAGCCTAATTCTTGATTAGTACAAGTGTCAGAGGTTATGGGGAGAAGGCAGGAGAATGGGGTTAGGAGGGAAAGATAGATCAGCCATTATTGAATGGCAGAGTAGGCTTGATGGGCCAAATGGCCTAATTCTACTCCTATCCCTTATGACCTCAAGTCCAGTCAATTTCATTGCACTAACAAGTAACCAACAAACACAAACAACACCAAATCACAATCCATGATATCCTCACCAGATTCATAAAATTTTCATCATTATCAATTGCTTCAGACCAATGTTTTAACACTTGAGCCATAGGCCCATTCCAGTGTTTTTGACCCATGTGAACTGCTAACCCCATTCTACAGCACTATATAAATGAGTTAAACTTCAATAAAAAAATACAATTACAGACTAGTCTGAAGAAGGGTCTCGACCCGAAACTTCACCCATTCCTTCTCTCCAGAGATTCTGCCTGTCCCACTGAGTTACTCCAGCTTTTTGCATTATCCACAATTACAATTCTCCTTTCACGTTCTCCAGTGTAGTCACAATGAAATTAGAAGCAAAACTCATCCTGATAAATTTCTCCCCATAATGCAGCTTGGGCCTTAATATCTCTCTCTCTCTCTCTCTCTCTCTCTCTCGAGAAAATGAATTATCTTTCTCCCTCAAGAGGGCTGCCTCGCTTTCATCCCAAACCTTCCAGGCTCCTTCAGTTAGAGTCATCTGAATGAATGAATTATACTTTATTATCACATGTGACATGTCACAGTGAGATCCGTTGTTTAAGAAGGAACTGCCGATGCTGGAAAATCGAAGGTAGACAAGTAGTACTGGAGAAACTCAGCGGGTGCAGCAGCATCTATGGAGCGAAGGAAATAGGCAACGTTTCGGGCCGAAACCCTTCTTCAGACTGATTGTGGATAAGTGGTGTTTCGGGTCAAGACCCTTCTGAGTTCCTCCAGCATTTTGTGTCCTTTTGTGTATTAACCAGCATCTGCAGTTCTGTTTTTTTCATGATTCAATCAAATCCTGACATTTTAATACCTCAAGGATGGAAGCATCCAGTTTTCTTTCCTATCAATGATAGATTTCCTACTTCATAGAAGGCAATGTCCACCGAAACTCAAGAGGAAATGGAGTGAATAAATGTTACCTGAATTGTTATCTCCCATCGATTCCCTCAGAGGCACACATTACAATGTCTACAATTTTGTTTCAAAATGATTTAATTTACCAATTACCTAAAAAACACTGGAAAAAATGCAGGTTAGGCAGCATCTGTGGGAAGAGAAACAACCAAAATTTCATTCAAAGGATTGTGCAAACTGAAACATAGACGTCGCTTTGTTCCACAGATGTACCTGACTTGCCGAGTACTTCCAGCATTTTCTGTTTTTATTTTAGATTTCCAGCATCAGCGGTGTATTTTTCAAATCTTTGTTTACCACTTAGCTGTCCCATTAAGTTTCATAGTTATATTTAAGATAATATAACTATAAAATCTATTTTGCAAGTTGCAAATTATAGATTTGTCATTTTTCAAAGGTTCATACAAACTTTACGTCAGTTAAGTTGTTCAAGGGGGCACGTAAATTACTTCACATTTTCCTGTCCAATCACGCTCAACAAATCGGCGTTTTACAAGCTTGAAAGGATGGTTACATCAGGAAAATGGGATGCAAAAGAAAAACAGTTTCAGCGTTGAACAATATTAAATGCAGGATCAGACTTTGTATATCAATCGTGAATTAATTTTTGGCTGAGACAGACTCTCTATTATCCTGCGCACAAAGCCAGGATATAGCCTGTACAGGAACTGCTGGGATTTGTATCTCCCTGTTGCAGCTGTGCTGATTGTGCAAAAGTTTGAAGAAATTCGCACCAAGTACAATGGATCTGTTTTGATTATTAAGTCTTGGCTCTATTTACAAAAAAACCTAAAAATAATTGAAAAACAAATGACTCAACATGATTTGTGAGTTTCTAAGTTGTGTCCCCACCCTAAAACTCACTGTAAAAGCCAAACACAAATTTGATTCCTGAAATGGAAGGGGGATGGGGGACATTGCCCTAAAAGGAGAAATCAAGCAGCATGGGTCATTTCTTCCATTCTCAAGAGAATATAAGGGGTATGACACAAAAAAAGATGGAGTAACTCAGCGGGTCAGACAGCATCTCTAGAGAAAATGAATGGGTGACGTTTTGGGTCGAGACCCTTCTTTTGAAGAAGGGTCTT
The DNA here is from genome assembly GCA_038087875.1 of Malacoraja senta. Classification (NCBI taxonomy): domain Eukaryota; kingdom Metazoa; phylum Chordata; class Chondrichthyes; order Rajiformes; family Rajidae; genus Malacoraja; species Malacoraja senta. The sequence goes on from CM075988.1 coordinate 22,202,671, forward strand.
GACCCAAACCTCACCTATTCCTTTTCTCCAGAGTTGCTGTCTGACCCACTGAGTTACTCCAGCTTTTTGTGTCTATCTTTGATTTAAACCAGCATCTGCAGTTCCTTCCTACATAATATGAAGTGTTCTCATTCTAACATAGAAACTCTTATGGATATTACAGCCTGATGTTTCCAGCATTTTCACTTATGTGGCAGGTGTTTTTCTTTTATTTATAGATTTTTGAATAAAATAAATATCTAGGGTTCTGGGAAACAGGCAGGATACTGGAGTTGAGGCCAATACCTACTGATGCTCCAATTTTCTATGATTGTATCATCCTGTATATATGCAGGCAGTCCCCAGATTACGCAAGGTTCCGTTCCTGAGAACAGTCTGTAAATCAGGAGGAAACAATTTCAAGAGGATCAATCAGTACTGTTTATCTACTGCTCTCCCCATCTGTAGTTTCTCTGTATCAGAGTTAGAATGGCCTGGTTATTTTTGATGTACGTAAAGGTATCAGTGGATATTAACATTGTTAGGTAAGTATTTTGCAAGTGTCAAAAGAAGAGATTTGACTTGTCAGTTTCCAAGGCAAATTGCATTTGTGGCCTCCCACTGTGCACCAGCAGATGCATTCCTGAAGACAACATATCTAATTGTTGCAAGGAGATTACATGTAAACTGAATGTCCTTTGAATTAACTAGCTGTTACCCTATAGTGTAATTTCTCAAGATGTTTGTATTTTGGTAACTAACGTTTCAGTCTTGAAAAACTCCATTACTGTAGTCATGTCTTCCACAACCAAGGAGTCCCATACACCAAATACTATAAAGTCAGTCATTATTTCTTCACTGAGAAATTCTGTAATGCAGTTTTTAATATAAACAAAACTATCATATAAACTCTAATATAAATAATATAAACATCTCATCTACTGTAACTAAATCTAAATTTTGATGGCACAAATTTTAGTTCACATATTACAAATCAAGGGTTAGCATCCAGAATATAAATGATCCGCAATGATTTGCAATGTTAAAACTTTCTTAACATTGCAAATTAGATTGCTTTCCAATACCAAATATTTCTTGCTGATCCACAAATTCATTCCCCACTTAAAAATCTGCACTCAGATGGTATAACAAAGAGGATCTGCATCTGTTGCCCTGGTTTTAATGAAGCATACTTTAGAACAAAGGATCACAAGGAATAGAAGCAGAAGGACATTATTTTGCCTCATTCGCCTGTTCCACTAATCAATAAGATTACGGATGATATTTTACCTCAGCACCACTTTCCTCAATTTGCTTAGAATTTTGCCCATTTCAATGCTCAGTCCTTACTTCTAAACTCGAGAAAACATCCTTAGGCTGCTAATCTCTCTATACAAGACTAAACCATAATCCCCAGAATCAATCTGGACAACATTTACTGCACTCTCCAATTATCACAGTATATCCTTCCTTGTATACAGAGACCAGACCTATACACAATGCTCCAGATGGTTTGGAGTTAGACCTCTACTCTTGTACTCCATTCCTCCAGGAATAAGGCAAGTGTACTGTATGCCTTCCTAATTACTTGCTGAAACGTGTTAGCTTTGAGATTGGTGTAGAAGGACATTCATGTCCCTCCAAGTACAAATGCTTTTCAATGTGTCACCACTTAAAAAATACTCTGTTTTTTTAATTTAATATCAAGGTGATGACCTCATTTTTCCCCCCACATTACATCTACCCTTGTCCATTCCATTAGGTTGCCTAAATCCCTGAAGTCTCTCAGCAGCCTCCTCATGCAGCACTAATACATGTAGCACACTGATTTCACCGTTAGCACTCAAGATAGCAGATTTAATCGCCTGCGAGACTGCATGAGCAATTACGTGACATTGCTGCTGAGACTCTTACAAGGCGACCAAGCTACATTTTCTTAACATATCCTCTCGAACAGATTGACACAAAATGCTGGAGTAACTCAGCGGGACAGGCAGCATCTCTGGAGAGAAGGAATGGGTGACGTTTCACGTCGAGACCCTTCTTCACGAATAGATTGATGTTTTGTAGCGTGGTTCCCTGAGCAATTGGGGGAGGCAGGGAAAACATTTTGAGTTAGAGCCCTTCTTCCCCTTCTCCTGAAATATCCTCTTACAAAGGTTTTTTTGCCTCTCGATTCTTTCTTCATGTTCTCATTTGTCCCCTGGAGCCCACAGGATCACAATTAGGTAATCCATGGTGGAAATGAAAGCAATTCTGATCACCATCTGGACACATGAAAACAGTTGTGGCAGCAATCTTTTGCCTCCAATAAAAGTTGCATGTGAAGTTGCATGTAACCCGTGTTAAAAGCTGCTTTTCTTCACAGGGCTAATTACTTCTAATGGGATGGGTATGCAACAATCTTTAACAATGTTAAAGACTTAACATAGACACAAAATGCTGGAGTAACTCAGAGGGACAGGCAGCATCTCTGGAGAGAAGGAATGGGTGAGTCGGGGAGTGGGAAACCAGAGATATGGAAGGGTACAAAGTGCATGTAAGGTGTGAAAAGAACAGATCAAAGCAGACAATGGTCATAGAGCTGGAGAGCAGGAGGAATTACAGAGGGGGAGCAGTGAAAGAGGGCAGAACTTTCAAGAACATGCAAACTCCACACAGTTGGCATCGGAGGTCAGGATTGAACTTGGGTTGCTGGAAATGCTGCAAAATCTCCACCAAGTGCACCACCCTGATTGAAAATAAATAACTGCTGCAATGGGGTATGAACCCGTTAGTTCTTTAACCCAGTATATCAACCACTGTTTCTATGGCTCTATGAAATGTTGCAATCCGAAGCATGATTTATATAATTTTTGAGAATATGCAAAAAAAAATGATGGGATCCTTTGCTTTTCAGTGAATTTATATGGGTCAGGTCTAAAAGTATGCGTTATTTGTACTCATCGAGTTGTGATCTTGCTTTCTTACAAGCTATTATTGTTCAAAATAAAAAAGTTGTTTGTTGAGGAATTAGCAGCTTGATTAGTGCCTTGTTCTGAGAACAAAGACTACTTTGTCCATTGAGATGCTGTCACATAACTAGTGTCTAATATACACAAGCTGTGCATGGATTTCTCTACATTCCCTTCATGAAGAAAATATTTTCCAGGCACAAAGATATCTATGTGCAAAATGATTAAATCAAATTGCAAAGTAACAGCACTCAAATCTATAATTTTAATCCTTCCAGGTTGCTGCCCACCACCACAAAAAAAATAATAATCTTGTTTTCAGTCATTATGAATTGCACAAAATTACACATGAACATCTTCGATGAATTGCAACATCTCATTAAGCTTTAAGTGCACTCACTTGGGCCTGTTTTAATGTTAACTACTTTAATCAGGATTATTGTTGTTCTGTGGGAGAGAATTAAGTGGGACAGAAATAGACAACAGGGTTTTAGTTGAAGCATGTTTAGCCTGAATGCACCACCTCTTACTTAGTGTTAAAGAAGGAACTGCAGATGCTGGAAAATCGAAGGTACACAAAAATGCTGGAGAAACTCAGCGGGTGCAGCAGCATCTATGGAGCGAAGGAAATAGGCAACGTTTCGGGCCGAAACCCTTCTTCAGACTGATAGGGGGTGGGGAGAAGAAAGGAAAAAAGGACAAAGGCGGAGGAGGAGCCCGAGGGCTGGGGGAGGGGAGGAGACAACCAGATGGCTGATGAAGGGGAGGGGACAGCAAGGGCTAGCAGAATTGGGAGAATTCAATGTTGAGGCCCCCAGGATGTAGACTGCCCAAGTGGAATATGAGGTGCATTTTCTCCAATTTACGGTGTTGTGGAACTCTTACTTAGTGTTCCATTAATTATGTGAATGCAGGACATGCTGAGGTAAAGCATCAGAGGTCCCACTTTACAACTGCATCTTTACAAAAACACTTGATCCTAACAAAAATTTGTGATTTTCTGTTGGCTATTACTGAACACGGTGGCGAGGGTGGGTGGCACAGTGGTAGAGTTGCTGCCTTGCAGAACTTACAGTGCCAGAGACCCGGGTTCAATCCCGACTAAGGGGGCTGTCTGTACCTTTGCTTTTCTCAGTGAATTTATATGGGTTAGATGGGTGACCTGCGTGGATTTTCTCTGATTCCTTCCCACACTCCAAAGACGTACAGGTTTGAGGGCTAATTTGCTTGGTATGAATATAAATTGTCCCTGATGTCTGTGTAGGATAGCATTGATGTGCGGGGATCGCTGGTCGGTGTGTACTCGGAGGGCTGAAGGGCCTGTTTCCGCACTGTATCTCCAAGCTAACTAAACTAAATTAGCATTGTCAGTGTAGATTACTTCAGTAATGCTGGAAGCACATATGATTTTTGTTATTGTAGATTCTGAAAACTGTGATGTTCACACAAATAAACAAATGGAACATTGAAACAAATGATGTTACTTTACAACAGTTATGAATGATTAAAAAACAATATTTCACACAAACAACACAAAGGTCGGTGAATTATTTGTTCACAGAAACATAAGAAAACAGGAGTGAGCCACTCCGCCCTTCAAGCTTGTGCCGTCATTCAATATAATCATGGCTGATCGGCTCCAGGCTTTATGTTCTTCTGTGCCAGTCCTCAATTTCCTGATCTTTTGAAACTTTATCTACTTATTCTGAAAATTTGCCTCATGGTCTAGCCACTATAACACACCGAGGTAAAGAATTAGCGATTTATCACCATCTGCATAAATATGTCCCTACTCTCCAGAGCTTTAAATAACTGCCTCCAAATTACGAATGAGACATAGACTTCAATCCATTTTTCTGCATGCAGCTTACAACAAATCAGGTACTTGTGCCTTACCACTGAATGGGTTAACTGAATGGCCAGACCAAGATCCCAATCAGCAAAAGAACTGTCTGCATTTGAAGATCTCAAAAAGTCATCAATTCCATGCAAAACAAATTACGGTGCATCTTTTATCAGTGTTTTCTTTAAACCCAATGACGATAGTTTACTCAAACTAAATGCGATTGATTTCCTGCCACAATTATGACAATTAAGGATGTTGGGAACTGCTTGCATGTTTTGTATTGCCCTTCCTTTATGGCTGATGGTGGGAATTCCATAACCACAGACAGTTCAATTTCTTATTTGGGCACATTTTATTCATCAAAAAAGATTATCAATCATCTTAAGAGTGAACAACTATTAACACACGGCACATTTAACAAGGGGGTCTACAACATTATTGCCATCACTGAGACATGGCTACAGGGCAGATAGGGTACAGAATTTTTAGGCAAGACAACAGGAGCAAAATGGCAGGAGGTTCATCAAACATTGCATTACCTCAGTTTTGAGAGATGATATCCTAGAAAGCTCCTCAACGAGGCCACACGGGCAGAGATTTGAAACTAAAAGAGTGTTATCATTTTGCTACAGGTATCGTAGTCCGATCAACAGGTGGCAGAAGAATGTATGTAGGCAAACAGAGTTACATTAAAAGTAGGGCTACCATAATGGAAAGTTTCATTTTCCAGAATATTAACTGGGATGTCGAGGGGTATTGACGGCGGATAAAAGAAAAAAAGGAAACATGCGTCAAGGTAAATGGAGATAATGCCAATGAGGCTAGAACAGACATTGTGAATGGTTGGGTCTTTCGGAGTATTATTGAGGAACCAAAGGACTTTGGTGTACGTCCATAGATCCTTGAAAGTGGTAACACAGGTAGATAACGTAGTTAGGAAAGCATTCGGGTTATTGGACATCAATAATTGGGGCACTGGATTCAGAAGTAGTGAGGTTTTGCTCCAACTCCATAAAACCTTAGTCAAACCTCAGTCAGAGTACTGCATGCAGTCCAGGTCACTGTCCCATAAGAAAGATGTGGCAGCTCCAGAGAGGAGATTCACCAGGACATTGCCTGGGATGGAGGAGATCAGTTATGAGGAGTGATTGGACAAGCTAGGTCTGGAGCAGAGGAGGTTAAAATGGGACATGATTGAGATATTTAAAATTATGAGGGATATACATAGAGTAGACTGCAGGAAACATTTCCCCTTTCAGAGGTAGCTAAAACCAGAGGACCTCGATTTAAGGGAAGGAAGAGGGTTCTGGGAGGGGGTAGGGAGGAGATTTAAAGATGATATGATAAGCACCCCCCAAGATAGTGGTATGTATCTGCTCCAGAGAGTGCTTGAAGCTAGGTTGCTGATGGCATTTAAGAAGTGTCTAATTGTACCGTTGAATTGCTTAGGCATAAAAGGCTGAAAAAATACCAAAGGGTGTCTGCTGATCAGTGTGGACATTGGGTGGAATGCTGTGAGATTCCATGATGCAGAATGCTTGTGATCAACCCTAGCCAAGTCATTCACATCTGTTAATCACTTTTGCAGCATCTATGAATATATTGGCATTGGTTTATTATTGTCACGTATACCGAGATAATAATAATAATAATAGATTTTATTTATATAGGGCTTTTCAGGACTCAAAGTCGCTTTACAATTGAGAGTCAGGAATAAACAAAACAAAATAGAGCAGTAAGACAGAGGGGAGGGGAACATGGGACTAAGGGTATGCAGAGGTCAAGAGATGGGTCTTGAGGCGGGACTGGAAGATGGTGAGGGACTCAGAATTTCGGCACTCAGAGATGCAGTGAAAAGCATGCTATCCAATTAAATCAGATAATACCATGCATTACTGCAATCAAGCCATCCACAAATACAACAGGCAAATAGAAAAACACCAGCCTTTAGAATATACAGTAGTTTTTCATCATTTTAGCATAGTTACAGAGAAATAAAACAAATGTCCACAACAGAGACAGTAGTCTTTGATCATCTAGAATCAAATGTTACTGTTCACAATTGAAATCTCAGATAATAAGAATAATAAGATGAAATTATAATACAGAAGGATAATTTGTAATGTCAGAATGAACCATTTCAGGTTAGCTTTTTCTCTGCACATGCTGCTTGACCTGCTGAGTATCCCCACAATTTACTTTTTTTAACTCTTGATCTTTGAAACGAATAAACCTCTTAATAGACTTATCAATAGAAACAAAAGAGAAAACATGAGAACTGTTTACACTGAAATTCTACTCGTAGTACCAGGTAATCTCGGTCACATATGGACATATTATAGCGCACATTTAAAATCAGAACTTTATCTGACTCTCAAGAAAATGGTAGCAGAGATCAAACTGAAATTGAACAGCAGATTTCTATGTATAAACAGTATAGTTAAAAGGAATAGTAGAAGTACAGAGGAGACATAAAACAGGAAACATATGAAAGGGTGTTTTGCAAGGAAAGATAAGTGTACTATAAATATTGAGGAATTAAAAGTCAAAGTAAGGGAGGCACCCCTTTTGGTACTTTCAGATACCTAATTGTAGGCGTCACACGCACTTTAAGTTTATATATTTTTTAATCTGAATAAAAAGCAGCAAAAAAAATTGTGACAATGCACTGTGACAAAGTTTGTGACAGTTCCACTGATACGGACAATTCATAAAAACACAAAAGTAATTTAAGATTACTACATTTGAATTGAGATTTACTTCATTGAAATTCAGACATTTTCAGTTTTCTTCTCGGCAGCACAAATGACCATTACATCAAGAAAGCTCCCCAGCAGATAGGCATTTAAGATTACAAGCTCCATGGACCTCCGAAAACAGTCAACTCATTGCACAATGAATTTCCGTTTGCAAAATGCAGCATCTTAGAAACATAGAAAATAGGTGCAGGAGTAGGCCATGCGGCCCTTCGAGCCAGCACTGCCACTCAATATGATTATGGCTGATCATCCAAAATCAGTACCCCACTCCTGCTTTCTCCCCATGTCCCTTGATTCCATTAGCCCGAAGAGCTATATCTAACTTTCTCTTGAAAACATCCAGGAATTGGCCTCCACTGCCTTCTGGCCAGAGAATTCCACAGATTCAAAGTCTTGTACACAGTCTACTCTCGTACTTGAGGTAAGGACTATCCCAGCGTTTAAGAAACAGTTAGACAGGTACATGGATAGAACAGGATGGAGGGATATGGGCCAAACACAGGCAGGTGGGTTGGTCGGTGTGGGCAAGGTAGGCCTGTTTCCACGCAGTATTACTCTATGACTCTAAGCTCATTGAGAATATGCAGAGGTTAAATTTGCTTCAACGACAACTGGCCCTTAGCCAGCAGCAACCAGTTTCCATCCAGAAACACATTCAAAAATGATTATGTTACGTCTAAGCACGGCAACTACATACCTGGGTGGCAATGTACCTATTCCAACATTTCACCAGCAGTTTGACAGCAACCACAACACTTAACTGCAGCTGAACAACAGACACCCTTCAACATCACAGCACTATGAGTAAATCACTCAATGTCATCACATCAACTGCTTTGACAAGGAGTTCCTACCACATTTGTTAAGCAGATTTACCCCTACTGCTTGAACTGGAATAACTTTGCAACGAAATATGTAGGAAGGAACTGCAGATGCTGATTTAAACTGAAGATAGACACAAAATGCTGGAGTAATTCAGCGGGAGAGGCAGCATCTCTGGAGAAAAGGAACGGGTGACGGGTCTCGACCTGAATCTTCACCCATTCCTTCTCTCCAGAGATGCTGCCTGTCCCACTGAGTTACTCCAGCTTTTTGTGTCAAACTTTGCAACGAGTTATGTTAAGCTGCTTGCGCTGGAATAAGATTGCAATAAATTGTGTTAAGTTATACTTTAAACTCTGCACCCTTTAAAATGCAACAACCCTGTACGCAGTCCGCCCGGAGTGCGAGGACAGACTGTGTAATAGGGACAGTCACAAAATACTGGAGTAACTAACTCAGCGGGACAGGCAGCACCTCTGGAGAGAAGGAATGGGTGACGTTTCGGGTGGAGACCCTTATTCGGGGGCATTGTAAAGGGTACAAGGTTTAGAGTGAAATTTAACATAAGTCCTGGCTGCACAAATTCTCAGCGAGGGGAAGGCGGCGAAGACAGCTCGGACTACAGCGGGGCAAAGTAACGGCGCAAAGATCCGCGCTCCGGAGCGAAGCAGCAAATACAGAACAATTCCCCTTCCCCGTCCCCGACCGTGGCCACAGTCACTGTGAAATCCAGGTCCGGTCCGGTCCTGTCCTGTCGTCGCCCTCACTTACCGTGGGCCAGCACGATGCAGAGCGGCGGCAGCAGCGACACCCCGCCCGCCATCTTCACCCCGCCGCCCGCCCGTCACTGGGCATGCGCACTCCGCTCGCGCAGAGTCATGGCAACGGGGTCCAGCGCCATGGCAACGGGGGTCCAGCGCTATGGCAACGGGGGTCCAGCGCCATGGCAACGGGGATCCAGCGCCATGGCAACGGGGAGATGAGGTTCAGCTCCATGGCAACGGGGAGATCAGGTTCAGCGTCATGGCAATGGGGGGGAACAGCGCCATGGCAATGGGGACCCAGCGCCATGGCAACGGGGAGATGAGGTTCAGCTCCATGGCAACGGGGAGATGAGGTTCAGCGTCATGGCAATGGGGGATCCAGCGCCATGGCAACGGGGAGATGAGGTTCAGCTCCATGGCAACCGGAGGGAAGAGGTCCAGTGCCATGGCAGGGGGGAAACAACGCCATGGTAACGGGGTCCAGCACCATGGCACAGGGTCAAGCGCCATGGCAACAGAGGGGAGTGCATGTGTGGCCTCAAGACCACCGGGGAGAGATGCCCGGTCGGTGGGTGGTCAGGAGCAGAATAACACACAGCAATGATGTACAGGTGGCAATCTAGGTGACGGCCGGGCTCAGGCGAACTCACGGCACACAGTAGAGCTGCCGGAACACAGACAACAAGAAACATCGCAGTACAGGAGGTTCTCCTATAATGCGATGGTCGTGATCCTCAGAAACCTTGCGCTATAGGAAATCACATTATACAAACAACTGTGGCAATGGAGACTGGGGGGCAGAGAGTTTCAGAGCTGTAATAACAGTTATTTTTCTTTCAGAATTTTCAAAAATCTAAGTTTTTTCCGATGGCAGTAAGCTTATTTTTATTCAAATTGAAACTTACAATACTGGAGACACAAGGCATGTGTCCTTGTGAGTTATACGTTCTCAAAAGACAATGATGTGTGCATACTACAGGTTTACAAAAATCCCAGAGTACTGGAGTAACTCAGCAGGTCAGGCAGATCTCTGGGGAACAAGGAGAGGTGACATTTTGCATCGGGACACTTCTTAGACACTGAAAATACTGACGACTGTACGTACATTGTTTAACAGAGTATCATTGCACATGTGTCAACAGAAGCAATTGTTTGTCAAGTTCAGTGGCCTCGTGGATCAATTGATAGCAGTATTCTGAAGAGACTATGCATAGAAACATAGAAAATTGGTGCAGGAGTAGGCCATTCGGCCCTTCGAGCCGAATATGATCATGGCTGATCATCCAGAATCAGTATCCTGTTCATGCTTTTTCCCCATATCCCTTGATTCTCTTAGCCCTAAGAGCTATATCCAACTCGATGCAACCTGATTATTGCGGGGAGGGTACATGGAAACAATCTTTTTCCCCTAGACTTTTCCCCCATGACAACTTTTTTCTGCTTGTCAATTTCCCAAGTAACATTTGAGTGGTTCTCTAATGTGTGATTACATTTACAATATAACGAATTCAACTGGCATAATGTATATGGTGTTCCCTAATTCATCACTCACATTATATCCAGTTTGTGTTGTGGAAACAGCAGAACCATGTGTGCTGGCTCACCATGTGTGCTGACCAACATGTATCATTTATACTAGTCCCACCTGCCTGCATTTAGCCTTCTAAAACTATCCTATCCATGTACCTGTCCAAATGTCTTTTAAACATTGTGGTATTACCTGCTTCAACTCTCTCCTCTGGCAGCTCGTTAAAAAGTTGCCCCTTAGGTTCCTATTCAATCTTTCCCTTCTCATCTTAAACTTATGTCCTCTGGTTCTTGATTCCTCTACTCTGGGTTAAAGACTCAGTGCATTCATCCTATCTATTCCCCTCATTATCTTATAGACCTCTTCACCCCTCATTATCATGCGTTCCAAGGAATAAAGTCCCAGCCTGTTCAACCTTTCCCTGTAGTTCAGGCCCTCGAGTCCTGGCAACATCCTTGTAAATCATCTCTGCACCCTTTCTAGCTTAACAACATATTTCCTATGACAGGATAACCAAAACAGCACACAATACTCCAAATGTGGCCTCACCAATGTCCTGGGTTTCCTCTAGGTGCTCTGGGTTCGTCCCACATCCCAAAGACGTGCTGGTTTGCAGGTTAATTGGTCTCTATAAATTTCACCTCGTGTGTGGGGGATGAACGCAACAATGGGATAACATAGAACGAGTGTGAACGGGTGGTCGATGGTCAGCGGTGGGCTGAAAGGCCCGTTTCCATGCTGTATCTCTAAACTAAACCAAATTTAATTTAAGCACAACTCAGTTTTAATGACTGGACCTTTATTAGGAAGGGGATCAGGAAACCTACAATGATTCAGTAATAAGCAAAGGAGGCAGATGCTTCTACAACCACAGATGTGATTTCAGTACGTTGTACGCATGGTGTCAGTGTAAGTGACTGCAGGGTTACCTGACAGGGACGGGTGGTTCACCATAGATTGTGCTATCCACCACGAGAAAGAGGGAAGAGACACTGCTGCCAGATTATACAATTGTAAAGAGATTAAAACAAAGGAACTCAAAGTCAGTAATCTTCAGATTATTCCATGTGCCAAGTGCCAGAAAATTCTGAAATAGAATGGTATAAATGAATACACAGAGACACAAGCAGCTGAAGATGCTGGAATCTTGAGCAATACACAAAGTGCTGGAGGAATTCAACAGGTCGGGCAGCATCTGTGGAGGGAATGGGCAGGTGGCATTTTGGGTCAGGACCCTTCTTCAAGCTGATTGTAGTAGGGGGTAGAAATCGGGAAAAGAGAAGTCAGGGCAGGACAAAGCCCAGTAAGCGATAGGTGGATACAAGGTTGGGGGTTTAATTGGTAATCGAGCTACTATGCTGTATTAGAATCCACACAAGGCTGAAGCACAGGTTCTGTGCATAACTAGGAAAGTTAACGGAGTGTTCTTGTTTATGGCTGGGAGATTGAATGACAAAATTAGGAAGGTTATGCTTCAGTATTCCAGGCCCAGTCATCATCAGCTGCTCCCTTTACAAGATTAGTTATGAGGATATTTGAAGATGATTGCACAAAATTCAATTCCACTCCTCAGATAACAAAGCAGTCAATGTTTGTCTGCAAATAGAGGCATCTCCTACAGATGCAGTCATTCTGTCCAGAAGATGCTTCTTGGAATTGCCACATTATGCAAGGCACACTGTAGGTGGGACTGAGCTCACTAGACATGCTCGCAGTTCAGAAAGTAATGTCATATGCTAGTGGGTAGAGAAATAGGAGGACAAGTGGTTAAAGGGATGGTGTAGGAGGGAAAGCTTTGGATTTCTCGATGACTGGGACCTTTTCTGGAAAAGGCGGGACATGTCAAGGATGGATTATTACATATGAACTAGGATGGCTATAATATTCTTGTGAGGGAGTTTGCTGCTGCTTTAGAGGGTTTAGGTTAAACAAATTTGGCAGGGAAATGGGACATAGAGTCGATGTATTGTTAGGGAAAAGTGCAATCACATGTAAAAGGAAAACTAAATTAGACCAGCAGGCTGAGCTGACATGGATGAGTGTGATAAGGCACGTGGGAGGAATGCAAGGTTAACTTGCAACTATTTTAATATACAAGGCATATGACTAGTAGGGCGGCTGAACAAATAATTTCATTGCTCCCTTTTGTATATGACAAACTAATCCGAATCTCAATGAAACTTTAAAACCTGCAATCTGAAATAGAAAGAATGCTGGAAACATACAGCTGGTCAAGAGCATCTATGGAAACAGAGAGAGAGTTAACATTTCAGGATCTGAATGTTTATCCATTTCCCTGACTGTCCAAGTATATCCGGTTTAGACTGAAGACGAGTCCCGATCCGAAACATCATCTGTCAAAGCTCTCCACAGATGTTCTCTGACCCCCTAAGTTCCTCCAGCAGTTTGTAGTTTTGCTCAAATTCCAGCATCGGCAATTTCTTGTGCCTCTCTGATATTTTAGAATATTCAAGGTTTTAAGGTCAGTTTATTGTCACATGTACCAATTAAGGTACAATGAAACTTGAGTTACTCTCTCAATACAAGGAAGGACTTGAATGCACCAAGAGAGTTCTTCACCATTCAGTTAATGACAGTGATGAAACACAACCGGTGGAGACAGAACAACACGTAAGCGATATAAAGGGATATTTTCATTCTGGATGAATGAAGTTGCAAATTGTGTGACACAGAATCGGTGGCTGGGCACCAGAGATCTCGTTGGACATTTTGCTGTATCATTGAAAGGGGGCAGATGGAGCCTGTGGGGGGAGGGGGGGAAAGAGATGAAATTGGAAGTAGAAACAAGAGGTTGGTAAGTGATAAGAGGAGATATAAAAGGCTACAGATGCCATTATTTCATGTATGGAAGACAGAGATACAAGAAACTGCAGAAGCTGGAATCCTGAGCAAAAAGCAATGTGCTGGAACAACTCAGCGGGTCAAGCAGCATCTGTGGAAGGACAGATGATGTTTCTGGTCAGGACCTTTCTTCAGACTTGACACACATTTCGGGTTGAGATCTTTCTTCAGTCTAAGGAAGGCTAATGTAGTCTAATGGGCTACTTTCATGAACATTGTCGTTGAGTAGAACAAATTATCCTACCTATCCTACTCCAATTATCCTACTGATCTTACCTTCTTCCACTACATCCTGCAGTCTTGCCATCAATCTTTACTGTTGCCACTGCCCAGTCCATCACAGGTACTGAGGTACAGTAAAAAGCTTTGTATTGCATGCTACCCAATCTGATCATACCAGACAAAACTGCAATCAAGCCAAACTCAAGTACAATCGGTAGAATAAAGGGAAGGAAAGATACGAGTGCCGAATATGGTTCTCAACATTAGAATCAGTCATACAGCATGAAAACAGGCCCTTCAGCCCAGCTTTCCCATGCCAACCAAGATGCCCCATCTACACGAGTCCCATCTCCCCACATTTAGCCCATACCCGGCCTAAACTTTCCTATCCATGTACCTGTCCAAATGTTGTTTAAACATTAATATAGGACTTGCCTCAACTATCTCCTCTGGCAGCTCGTTCCTTATACCCACCACCCTCTGATTGAAAAAGCTGCTGCCCCTCAGGTTCCTATTAAATGTTTTCTCTCTCACCGTAAACCTATTTCCTCTGGTTCTTGATTCCAAAGTCACAGAAGAAAAGTGTAAAGTTTGCTGTTCTGGCACTGTCAATGATGAACCCCCCCCCCCCCCACCACCCCCCTCCCACCACCCCCTCCCCCACACACACAGGGTTGTGTTGAGAGCATAAATTACAGTAAAGTTAGTATACATTTTCCAAATTAATTCCTGAAGTTAGCGACATGCCAGGATAAACAAGGAGAGGAAGATAAACAATAAATTGCAGCTGGACGTGCTTTATCAAATTAGTAGTTAGACAGAACAACAATAACAAGTATGGGATAATAAATCAGTTAAATGGATCAAAGTGCACACCACGTCCAATGACCTAACTGAAGCCAATCTGAAAAAGTATATAGAATGGGTCACTCCGAATAAATGAGCAGAGGGTCCAGAAGCTTGAAAGTGCGCACCACCAGACTCAGGAACAGTTTCTTCCCCTCCGTTATCGGCCTTCTGAATAGTCCCTCCATCAGCTAGTGTACTGCCCGAATCACCTCTACCCTAATGTGTGCACTGGACTTTGTCTATGGTATACATGCGCTGCAATGCTGAGAACTATATTCTGCACTCTGTATCTTCCCCTTTGCTCTCTCTATTGTACTGGAGTTTGACGATTGTATTTACGTATATGGTATATCTGGTTTGTTTGGATGGCACACAGAACAAAGCTTTTCACTGTACCTCGGAATGTGACAATAAACCTAAATCTAGTTCGGAGTTATGACAACTCTCGCTGCAACATGTTTTCTTCAGCCCTGTCTGCAAAGAGTAACAACGTGCTGAACCAGCCTAATCACTGCTAGAAACTCATCCGAACCACTCAGCATTTGCTGATAGAATTCTGATGCCCTATAATGCAAACCTTGTGGCAGATTGCACACTGCCTCCCTCTTGTGGCAGATATATTCATGAGCGCTGGTGACGCAAGAGACTGCAGATGCTGTAATCCGGAGCAAAATACAAATTGCTGGAACAACGCGGAGAGTCCTGATGCAGGGTCTCGGCACGAAACGTCAACCATCCCTATGCTTCTACAGATGCTGCCTGATCTGTTGAATTCTTCCTGCAGTTTGGTCTTGACCCGATCCATCACTGGTATTATCCCCCCCACCATCGAAGGGATGTACAAGAGGCACTTTGTCATGAAACCACCTCATATCATCAAAGACCCACACCACCCTGCCCACCCTCTTATCTTAGTGTTACCATCCTGAAGAAGGTACAGGAGCCCAAGAATCATTAGCTCCAGATTCAAGAACAGCTTGTTCCCAACAACCTCTGGGACCTTGAACCAGCTTGCACCGAACTTTTGAACTACCGTAGCACCTTAGACTTTGTACAAGGCAATACTCATGTTACGTGAGAGCGTTTCTGTTATCCAGGAACCATGTGCAGGCTGGAGATATCACGGCCGGTAAGGAGTGAATGTCTTCTAACGGTGCACAGAGCATGAGATGTGGGCTTGGTGGTCTTATAGAGTCATACAGTACAGAAACAGGCTCTTCAGCCCAACATGTCCATGCCAACCAAGATGCCCCTTCTGATCTAGTCCCATTTGCCTGCATTTGGCCTCTTATCTTTTCCTATCCATGTACCTGTCCACGTGTCTTTTAAATGTTGTTATAGTACCTGCCTCAACTACCTCCTCTGGCAGCTCATTCCATATACCTCCATCCTCTCACAGTAAACCTATGCCCTCTGACTCTCGATTCCCCTTCCCTGGGTAAAAGACTGTGCATTTACCCAATCAATTCATCTCATAATGTTATATACTTCTATAGGATCATCCCATAGCCTCCCACACTACAATGAATAAAGTCTTGACAAGGAATAAATATTTCTCTATAACTCAGGCCCTTGAGTCCTGGCAACATCCTCATAAATCTTCTCTGCACCCTCGCCAGCTCAAATGCCACCCTTCCTATAGCAAGGTGACCAAAGCTGAACACAATGCGCCAAATGCGGCCTCACCAACATCTTGTACAAGTGCAACATAATGTCCCAACTTTTATAAGCAATACACTGACTGATAAAGGCCAATGTACCAAAAATCTTCTTTACTGCCCTTTCAGTGATGCTAATTTCACGGAACTGTACCCGTACTCCTAGATGACTCTGCTGTACAATACTCCCAAGGGTCTTACCATTCACTGTGAAGGTCCTGCCCTGGTTTGATTTCCACAAATGCAACATATCACACTTATCTGCATTGAACTCCATTAGCCATTCTTCAATCCACTTGCCTAGCTGATTAAGTTCCTGCTGTAATTTTTGATAACCATCTTCAACGTCTGTGATACCAGCTACATTAGTGTCAGTTGCAAATTTACAATTCAAGCAAACAGTAATGGGCCCAGCACTGATCCCTGAGGCACTCCACTCCAGTCCGAAAAACAACCTCCACCATTACCCATGGCTTCTTTCTATGAAACCAATTCTGCATCCAGTCAGCTAGCTATCCCTGGATGCCATGCGATCTAACCTTCTAGAGTAGCATACTATGTGGAACCTTATCAAAGGCGTTGCTGAGTCCATATCATTTATGGCTTTACCTTCATCAACCATCTTGGTTATTTCTCCAAAAAAATTCGTGAGACACGATCTCCCACACACAAAATGTCATATGAGGAAAGATTGAAAAGACTGGGCTTGTATTCACTGGAGTTTAGAAGGATGAGGGGGATCTTATAGAAACATATAAAATTATAAAAGGACTGGACAAGCTAGATGCAGGAAAAATGTTCCCAATGTCGGGCGAGTCCAGAACCAGGGGCCACAGTCTTAGAATAAAGGGGAGGCCATTTAAGACTGAGGTGAGAAAAAACTTTTTCACCCAGAGAGTTGTGAATTTATGGAATTCTCTGCCACAGAGGGCAGTAGAGGCCAAATCACTGGATGGGTTTAAGAGAGAGTTAGATAGAGCTCTAGGGGCTAGTGGAGTCAAGGGATATGGGGAGAAGGCAGGCACGGGTTATTGATAGGGGACGATCGCAATGAATGGCGGTGCTGGCTCGAAGGGCCGAATGGTCTCCTCCTGCACTGAATTTCAACAAAAAAAAATCACGTTGACTATCCCCCATCAGCCTCTATACAAATGCAAAAATATCTTATCCCTCAGAATCCTCTTCAGTAACTCATCTGCCACAGATGTTAGTTTCACAGATCTATAGTTCATAGGCTTTTCCTTGCATCCCTTCCTAAATAGAGGCACATTAGCCACCCTCCAGTCATCCGGCATCTCACCCATGTCTAATGATGAGTTGAAAGAACAAAGTGATCAGATGCTTACAACGCATTTATTTCCTATGTACATTTTCCACTTGCATCAAATTACAATTTCCTGTATTCAGTTTCCTAGCCCAGTACTACTGAATGCAAAATATATATACAACAGCCCGATGTAACCCTCTGAAGAGATTACAGCCTCACAGCTGGGGGTCAAGATGTTGTGCCAATTGTTCCAGCTTTCTCTGCTACTTCCAAAGCCACTTTCAAATTCTGTTCAAAGAGATCGCACCTGCAGATAAAAAACCAAAGTGGTTAAGCAGGAAAGGTTGTGTTCTAAATTGCATAATTGCACCATGTTTTATAACAATAGTCCACAACCAAGATAATCACTAACTGGAGGAAAGACACAAAATTCTGAAGTGACTCAGCGGGTCAGGCAGCATCTCTGGAGAGCACGGATAGGTGACATTTTGGCTCGGGACCTTTCTTTAGACTGGTTCTGAAGAAGGGTTCCATCTCAAGAAGTCACCTATCCATGTTCTCCAGGGATGCTGCTTGACCCGCTGAGTCACTTCGGAATTTTGTGCCTTTCCTTGGTAAACCAGCATCAACACAGTTGCTTGTTTCTACAATCACCAAGTGAACATTGGCAGCCTCACCATGTCTGCTCAGTGTAGGCAAGAAGACTCAGCTGAAATAGCCAAGTCTTTTGTCCAAGTACTTGGGGAATAGTTCCTCCCACAAGAGCAAATTAATATGGGATGAATTCACACGTCCATGTACTCCCAAGTACACTAGTGCAGCGCCCCTGTAAGCTGCTTTACACTTGGAATGCAGTGGTTGAGGACAGTGGGCCCCCCACACCTTCTCCAGGTTAATTGAATGGCGGAGTAGACATGATGGGCCGAATGGCCTAATTCATGCCCCTATAACTTATGAACTCAATTAGGGATGGGTAATAAATGCCGGTGACACCCTGATCCTTCCAATTAACATATAAAAGGAATACATCAGCAATACAGATTTAAAAACATTTAGGTTTGTAAAATGTTTTAATTGTCACTTTCTTCATCTAGATCTTCCTGTGGACCCTGATACACGAGGATCAGGAACTGTGACCCATATCCTTGACCAGGAACACTTTGGATGTTCCTTGAAGCCAGGAGGGTCTAGCATTCATCTACACCCAAATTACCCCTTATAGAATGTTCTGCACAAACATTAATTGGAGGCCACCACACTGTGAGTGGATATTTTGTTTACATCCATCAATCTCAAACTATTGTGATGAAAAGAATAAATAAAATCTCCCAGTACTTTACAAAAAGAATGGTCCCATTGTCTCAAGAACGCACAGTCACTTGCCCATTGTAGGGGAATCGAGAACCGGAGGACATAGTTTTAAAGTGAGGGGGAAGATTTAATAGGAACCCGAGGGGTAACTTTTTCACACAAAGGGTGGCAGGTGTATAGAAAGAGCTGCCAGAGGAGGTAGTTGAGGCAGGTACTATAGCAACATTTAAGAAACATTTGGACAGGTACATGGATAGGACAGGTTTAGAGGGATATGAGCCAAACACAGGCAGGTGTGACTAGTGTAGATGGGACATAGAAATATAGAAACATAGAAAATAGGTGCAGGAGTAGGCCATTCGGCCCTTCGAGCCTGCACCGCCATTCAATATGATCATGGCTGATCATCCAACTCAGTATCCTGTATCTGCCTTCTCTCCATACCCCCTGATCCCTTTAGCCACAAGGGCCACATCTAACTCCCTCTTAAATATAGCCAATGAACTGGCCTCAACTACCTTCTGTGGCAGAGAATTCCATAGATTCACCACTCTGTGTGAAAAATGTTTTTTTCATCTCGGTCCTTAAAGATTTCCCCTTTATCCTTAAACTGTGACCCCTTGTCCTGGACTTCCCCAACATCGGGAACAATCTTCCTGCGTCTAGCCTGTCCAACCCCTTAAGAATTTTGTAAGTTTCTATAAGATCCCCCCTCAATCTTCTAAATTCTAGCGAGTACAAGCCGAGTCTATCCAGTCTTTCTTCATATGAAAGTCCTGACATCCCAGGAATCAGTCTGGTGAACCTTCTCTGTACTCCCTCTATGGCAAGAATGTATTTCCTCAGATTTGGAGACCAAAACTGTACGCAATACTCCAGGTGTGGTCTCACCAAGACCCTGTACAACTGCAGTAGAACCTCCCTGCTCCTATACTCAAATCCTTTTGCTATGAAAGCTAACATACCATTCGCTTTCTTCACTGCCTGCTGCACCTGCATGCCTACTTTCAATGACTGGTGTACCATGACACCCAGGTCTCGTTGCATCTCCCCTTTTCCTAATCGGCCACATGTTGGTTGGTGTGGGCAAGTTAGGCCGAAGGGCCTGTTTCCACACTGAACTCAATGAACACAATTGCCATAACATACACAATTATTTAAATGCACAGCAACTGCATTTTGTGGGATTAACATGAGAACAGATGGAAAAGTGAAAGGAACAAATGTGGCAAGGAAAAGCAGTGAATCTAATGATTGGTGATCCTGCACTATTTTGGAACTGGGCTCGGAGAATGTCTACCCCAGCAGCAGTGTCCCTGAAGCTGTTAGTTTATAATTGAAGCAGATGTTGAGGAGGCTGACGAAATAGAATGAAGGAGACATGAAACTGCAGATGCTGGAATCTTGAGCAAAACACAAATTGCAGGAGGAACTCAGCGGGTCAGGCAGCATCTGTCTGAAGAAGGATCACAACCTGAAATATTGGAGTCTGCAGAAGAGTCGCGGCCTGAAGCACTGTCTGTCCATTCCCTCCACAGATGCTGTCTGACCCGCTGAATAAAGTTAAGGTTTGAATCTAGAAACAAGGAACTGCAGATGCTGGTTTGCACAAAAGGACACAAAGTGCTGGAGTAACTCAGCAGGTCAGGCAGCATTTTAGGAGAACGTGGATAGGTGACGTTTCTGGTCGGGACCCTTCTTCAGACTGATTCGACTGAGGAAGGGTCCTGACCCAAAACGTCTCCTATCCATGTTCTCCAGCTATGCTGTCTGGCCTGCTGAGTTAATCCAGCACTTTGTGTCCTTTTAGGTTTCAATCTATCGCAACACTTCACAGTGCAGCGTCATTCCCTTTTAGCTGAAATAAAATCTGTACGTTCATGACCCCTCCTCAGAGACCCACCTGATTGGCATCTCAAGAGAGTAGAACGGGTTTTTAAGAGCATAGTCCGAATAAATTTCGTAAATCTTCCGGAGGAGGGAATCAATCCCAGCTTGTCGAGGGTCGGCCAACACAATGAACTTAATTCCTTTAATGAAGAAAATGAGAATAAACGCACATCACATAAAGAGGAGCTTCAGCAGTAAACCTTCTGAAAATTGCTCAAGGACAATGAGGTTATTTTACTGAAAGTCAGTACTGACAGAACTTTTCAGGGGAAAAACAGAACCATAGAATGACGCACAAGGAGAAACCTTCCATCCTGTGCCCACTCTGTAACAGAACTTTTTGTTTAATCCTCGCCCACTGAGCTTTCCCCACAGCCCCGCAGATTTTTCCCCTTCAAGCGTCCAATGAATTTATGCATCCAGTTCCACCTTCCTTTCAGGTCAAATTCTGCAGATCACAGCATCTGACTATGGGTCTCTTTGCCCATCGTCTTCATATATTGGAATCAAAATATTCTGCATCGAATTCCTAGCAAAATCCCCTGGGTGGCTGTCTCCACCTCCAGAATGGACCAGGTCACAACCATTCATTTGGCAAGAAGCATTTTTCTCGCAGCAACACCCACCACACCTCAATCACGTTAAATACGTCCTCTTCCAAAGTGGAACAGCTTCTCGCTTTCATCCCAGTCACGATCCTGTACATCCTGTGTCAAGTCCACTCCCCATCCTCTGCTCCAAGGAGCAAAGCCCCAATTTGCCCGACTTAACTTTGCAACCAAAACATCTCAGCCCCAAAATGATTCTGAGGGCCTCGCCTTCATCCCAAACCTTCCAGGCTCCTTCAGTCAGAGTCATCTGAATGAAAGAATTAATATTTATTATCACATGTGACACGTCACAGTGAGATTCTTGTTTAAGAAGGAACTGCAGATGCTGGAAAATCGAAGGTAGACAAAAGTGCTGGAGAAACTCAGCGGGTGCAGCAGCATCTATGGAGCGAAGGAAATAGGCAACGTTTCGGGCCGAAACCCTTCTTCAGACTTCTTCTTCTTCTGAATGCCTATTTCCTTCGCTCCATAGATGCTGCTACACCCGCTGAGTTTCTCCAGCACTTTTGTCTACAGTGAGATTCTTTGTTTTACATACCCGACGTATGCAAAGAGTCACCACACATAGAGCGCTGACAAAGTCACAAAGTATTCCATTTAGTCCCCAATGGGACCCCCTTTGTTCTCAGCGGTCCCACCACGCTGGGTCCCTCTTTGTTCTCGGTGCACCCCCATGCCGGGTTCTCCTTTATTCTCGCGCTGTCCCCCCACGCTGGGTCCCTCTTTGTTCTCGGTGCACCCCCATGCCGGGTTCTCCTTTATTCTCGTGCTGTCCCCCCACGCTGGGTCCCTCTTTGTTGTCGGCAGAGCGTGCAACTACCAGCACCCACGTGGCCCTATCCAACCTCCAGCACCCACGTGGCCCTTTCCAACCTCCAGCACCCACGTGGCCCTTTCCAACCTCCAGCACCCTCCGCCGGCTCAACCCTCGACCGTCGGCTCCCATGACCTAGATCTGGTTACCAACCCTCCTACCAGTGAGAAACGGTTTCTAACGTATTGTTAAAACCACCTGCGACTTTGACCACCGTGACTAGAGAGATAACAAAATGGACGCGCTATCCCAACTATGAGAACTTTCTACGTTATGGGGAGAAAGGGGCATGGATGAAGTAATCTGAAGCAATAAACAGAGCGTTAATATTACACCATGCTATTCACCTGTTAGGGTTTGAAAGCAATGCAGCTTGAAAGTGTCTGTTTCTAGTACTTCAATCCCAGAACTTCCAGGCTCCGGAGATAACTGGGAACCAATTGCAAACAACCTGAGAACATAAATAAAAAAGTCAATTTGTGACTTAAGTGTGTCAATTATTAGTATCCTTCCAGAAGCTCCCCCTCCCACACCCAAAATGGCAGAGCACATTTCTACCAGCACTGATAGCATTAATGAGAAAATATGTTGTAAAGAGTGTGCATCTAATATTTAATTACTAAACACTGATTGTGATGGCTGGTAATTTTCTCCCCTTGGGACATACAGACTCTCACCCGGTCTGCTCACAGGCAAGAATAACAAGCAGCACAGTGGGGCAGTTGGTAGAGCTGCTGCCTCACAGCGCCAGAGACCCGGAATCTATCCTGACCTCGGGTGCTGTCTGTGTGGAGTTTGCGCGTTCTTCCTGTGTGACCATGCTGTATCTCTGAACTAAATTAGTGGAGTATCCATGTAGATGGGAAGTTGACAAAATGTCAGAAGCTCATTTCTTTTGTTGAAAAATTAGATCAACATTTCAGACATGTACGGGTCTTGGAAATTGGACCCACTATAATTCACATGCCACTACTTTAAAATTTGAGATATGGAATAAACAGAAACATAGAAAATAGGTGCAGGAGTAGGCCATTTGCCCCTTCGAGCCAGCACCGCCATTCAATATGCTCATGGCTGATCATCCAAAATCAGTACCCCGTTTCTGCTTTCTCCCCATATCCCTTGATTCTGTTAGTCCCAAGACCTATATCTAACTCTCTCTTGAATAATAAAAATTTGCGTACTATGTGAGAACATTTTAAAAGTAAATGAATTAATACTTTTTTGTTCAAAGCACGAGACTCCTGATGGGCACCCGAAAAAGGGACCACATCACCCCTATACTGGCCTCTCTCCACTGGCTCCCTTTGCGGTTCCGAATAAATTTCAAGATCCTTCTTTATGTTTACAAAGCCCTTAACGGGCTTGCCCCCACCTACATCAAAAGTCTGCTTACCCACCACACCACCTCCAGGTCCCTCAGATCGGCCAACTTGGGGTTACTGAACATCCCGTGGATGTTCTTTGCGGTTGCAAAGGCCTTTGCGGTTGCAGCTCCTAGACTGTGGAACAGCATCCCTCATCCCATCAGAACTGCCCCCTCCATCGACTCTTTTAAGTCGAGACTTAAAACTCATCTTTACTCTCAAGCCTTTCTTGACGTCCTCTGAGGGAGGGCTATATGTATGTATTTATGTATGTACTTAATCTATGAACCACTGTTGTATAACGTTAGTACCTCCACCAATGTAAAGCACTTTGGTCAACGAGAGTTGTTTTTTAAATGTGCTATAGAAATAAAAGTGACTTGACTTGAAAGTCTTGATGCAAGTGCAGATGATGCGGTTTTGTGGCATGGAGAAAAATGATGCAGCTACTTTCTAGGAACGCAACCCCCACCCCCTAGTGCGGGGGGGGGGGGGCTGGATTGCACTAGACCCCTCATCTACATCGTTGATATAGTTTGTGAACAGCTGGGGATCAGGCGCAAATGCCTACAGCCTCTCATTAATCACAAATTCAAGCCAAAAATAACCTAATTATTTTAGTCCTACTCCGTTTTCTACCCAAGTTCACTTCAGTATCTCACCGTCAACGCGTTGTGTCCTAACATTACCTCTTTAATGTTATACGTCAGACCTTATTAAAAACCTTCTGAGAGTCCAAATATCACATCTGTACTGCTAGCTACAACCTAAAAAAAATCCAACATTTTTTCAAACATGAAATTGATCTGCTGACATTTTGTTAACTTTTTATCTACACGGACACTCCAGAAAACCTAACAATTTAGTTCAGAGATATAGCTTGGTCACACAGGGAGATCGTGCGAACTCCACACAGACAGCACCCGAGGTCAGGATCGAACCCGGGTCTCTGGTGCCGAAAGGCAATCTCACTTTCAAAAATCCATCCTGATTTGACCCATTTTCTAAAAGCCCCATTACCACTCATTAATAGATCCCAGCATTTTCCCTACTACTGATATCAGACTAACCATTCCAGAACCTAAGTAATTTTGGAAAATAACAACCAGTGTATCCTAAATCTCCACAGACACCTCTTTCAAATCCATTAAAATGTGATTAACAGGTCCTGAAGAGTTATTGCCTTCCATAACTTTTTCAAATATTTTTTTTTCCTAATGATAATTTCTTCGAGATTTTCATTTGTATCATATCCAAGTGATTTTCTGTCTAATCTGCAAAGAGGGTCAGAATATTTGCTTTATTTAACTGCCATTTCCTTATTCCTCAATTTTCATGTTCATATATTATAGGAACAAAATTAGGCCATACACCCATCAAGGCGACTCTGCCATTCAATCATGGTTGATCTACAGTATCTTTCCCTCTCAACCCGATTCTCCTGTCTTCTCCCCATAACCCTTGACACCCTTACTAATCAAGAATTTGTCATTCTCCACCTTAAAAATACCCAATGACGGCCTCCACAGCCATGTGGCAATGCATTCCACAGATTCACCACCTTCTGCTAAAGAAATTCCTCTTCATCTTCTTTCTAGAAGTACGTCCTTTTATTCTGAGGCTATGCCTTCTGGTCCTTGACTCTCCCACTAGTGGAAACATCCTCTCCACATCCACTCAACCCAGGTCATTCACTATTCAGTAAGTTTCCATCAGGTTCTTCCTCATCCTTCTAAACTCCATCGAGTAGGGGCCCAGTGCCATCAAACACTCATCATACATTAACCCAATCATCCTTGGGATTATTCTCGTAAACCTCCTCTGGCCCCACTCCAACGCCAGCACATCCTTCCTCAGATATGGGCCCAAACCTGCTCACATTGCACCAAATGCAGTCTGACCAGTGTGTTATAAAGTCAGAGCATTGCATCCCTGCTTTTATATTCTTTTTTTTTTGTTTATCTAATAAGGGATTCTTCCCCTCTTCCCCAGTCAAATCCCTTTTAACTATATCAGTTCCATTTTCCGTCTTCCAGCGGCTTGAAAAGAAATGCTTGGCACAACTTTAGAATATGACCCAGTAGGGTATTTTTTAGGGAGAAACACAATAGAGCCTCAGAGCAATAACAAAGTACATAAACATTCATAATCAATCCAGTACAGTCAAATATATTTAAAAAAATCTGACATAAAACTTACGAGTGAAACATGGAGGCCAACATTAATTTCTCATTGGATGTCAAACGAGGGCGTCCAAACCGTATTGCCAAAGGGTAATTAAAAGAGGTGTTCAGATATTCCAGCACATCCCTGTTGTCAGTCATGTACCTTCCATTTACATCCATCCCGTTGACTGAAAGCACTGCATATCCAACTGAGGGAAACAAGCAAAAGGTAAAAATGAAACACCATCGCCTAAAAAGTGGACACGAGCACTCATTGTGAATCAAAACATATAGTGCTGGAGGAACTCAGCAGGTCAAGCAGCATCTGTGTTGGGAATGCACAGAATACATTGCGGGTTGGCACCTATTGTGAAGACTTAAGGGGTGAAAGCCATGAAATTAGTTGAACCACCCAAGGGTTGGGACTGGTCTTCCCCTAATCCATCAGTCCGAAGGACACAACCCGAAACGTTGCCTGACCATTCCCTCAGTTTCACTGCACCTTCCGTGGAAGCCGTGGCCAATGTATTGATTACTCACATTTTAACTTCCCCTCCCATTGCCACACTGACCTTTCTGTCCTGGGCCTCCTCCACTGTCAGAGTGAGGTCAAATGCAAATTGGAGGAACATCACCTCAGATTTCACTTGGGCAGCCTACAACCCAGCGGTATGAAAATTGATTTCTCTAACTTTAAGTAATCCTTGCTTTCCTTATCTCTCCATCGCTCCCCCACCCTAGTTCTCCGACTAGTTTCACTGTCCTCCTGATTAAATATTATTGTGTGGCCCAATGTCACCTTCCCCTCCCTAACAATGAACCATTCTACGTTTCCTTGATCATCGTCCCCTTTGGTCTGTCCCTTGCACACTTTACCCTTCCATATCTCTCGTTTCCCTCTTCCCTGAATCACAGCCTGAAGAAGGGTCTCGACCCGAAACGTCATTTTCCTTCTCTCCAGAGATGCTACCTGTCCGGCTGAGTTACTCCAACATTTTGTGTTTATCTTCAATTTAAACCAGCAATGAAGCATTCTACATTTACTTGATCATCGTCTGCTTTGACCTGTTATTTTGACACCTTACATGTTTTTTTGTAAGCCTTCCTTATCTCTAGTTTCCCTCTCCCCTGACTCCCTGTCTGAAGAAGGGGCTCGACCCAAAAGGTCACCCATTCCTTCTCTCCAGAGATGCTGCTTGTCCCGCTGAGTTACACCTGCATTTTGCATTTATCTTCAGTTTAAATCAGCATCTGCACAGTTCCTTCCTACACACCTAGCAACTTTAAACTGGCTGCAGAACCTTGATTTCCAGTACTTCCCAGATTATGAAATTAGTTGAACCACCCAAGGGTTGGGACTGGTCTAGGTTAGGCTATGATAGACACAAAGTGCTGGAGTAACACAGCGGGTCAGACAGCATCTCTGGACAAAAGGAATAGGGATAGTCTGTGCAGATGCTGGTTTAAACAGAAGACAGACACAAAAAGCTGGAGTAACTCAGCGGGTCAGACATCATCTCTGGAGAGAAGGAATGCTTGACTATTTGGGTCGAGACACCTATTCCTTCTCTCCAGAGATGCTGTCTGACCCGCTGAATTACTCCATGGTTTTAGTGTCTATTTCAGGAATAGGTTAGGCTAGGCCCAGGCTGACCGGGGCGTTTCCTGGTATGAGGAGCCGCCGCCCAGGCTCCGTCTCCCGGCCCGGCCTCACCTTTGATGCCATCCCTCTGGCCGAAAGACACCACCACCCGCTCGTCGTACACCTTCAACACCAGGTCCAAGGGATAGCTGAAGGTCTTCTCCACGTCGGTGCGGGGCGAGTAATTGTCATGCTGGTAGACCAAGCCGCCGGCTTTATTCACCACATACACACTGAACACCACCATGGCCGCTCCCTCCCTCACGGCCGTCTGGGAAATGTAGTTTAACCAGAGATCCTATAGAGAGGATCCTTGGCTTAACTCACATACAGACACAACATGCTGGAGTAACTCAGCGGGACAGGCAGCATCTCTGGAGGGAAGGAATGGGTGACGTTTTGGGTCGAGACCCTTCTACAGACCAAAGATCCTCTAGGATCTTTGCCACAGACTGAGAGTCAGGGGCAAAGATACTGGTCAGGGGGGGAGGTTAACTAGAGATCTAGTTAACATCCCCTAGTTAAGATCTGGAAGGGCAAGGTGCGAAAACGACAGATCAAAGCAGATGGTGGACAAAAATGCTGGAGAAACTCAGCGGGTGAGGCAGCATCCATGGAGCGAAGGAAATAGGCGACGTTTCAGGTGGGGTCGAGACCCTTCTTCAGACTCCTTCTTCAGACTCAAAGCAGGAAGTGATCAAGTAAATGTAGAATGCTATTCTGACAATCAAATCAAAAATTACATTCTTGATTAGTACAGGTGTCAGGGTTACGGGAAGAAGGCATGAGAATGGGGTTAGGAGGGAGAGATAGATCAGCCATGATTGAATGGCGGACTAGACTTGATGGACCGAATGGTCTAATTCCACTCCTATTCCTTATGACCTTCTGCTGGAGTAACTCAGCGGGACAGGCACCATCTATGGAGAGGAATGGGTGATGTTTCAGGTCGGGACCCTTCAGACTGAGAGTCAGGGAGGGGGAGACTGGAGGTGCATTTCCTTGATCATAGTCTACTTTGATGTATCCTTTTCATAACTTACATGCTCTGTGTGCCCTTCTATATCTCTCTGTCTGAAGAAGGGTCTCGCCTATTCCAGCTCTCCAGAGATGCTGCCTGACCCACTGAGTAACTCCAGCATTTTGTGTCTCTCTTCACTGTTGTTCATTCTTAGCAGGTCTCAACTCCAAGAGGGATTCTGAACACTTTTTTCTTTTTAAATATAGTCGAGGAGATCAACAATAACTTCCTAATCTTTCTCAACACAGTGAGTAAGCATTGTTTATTCATAACTAACGAATAAATTGTACTGCAGTATTCTGAAGAAGTAGAAACAAGAAACTGCAGATGCTGGTTTATACCAAAGATAGACACAAAGTGCTGGAGTAACTCAGCGGGACAGGCAGCATCACTGGAAATAAAGGATGGGTGTCGTTTTGGGTCGGGGCCCTTCTTTAGACCTATTAATGAACGTGTAGGTTCCTTAACATAACTTAACTAACATAACACTACCATTTAAAAAGTGGTCTGCTTTACTTCTGTGCACAAGATTGATAATTTCAGATTTTTCCATATTACATTGTAGTTCCACATCCATGTCTATTTATTCAACTGGCTGAAATCTCATTGAAGTCTCTTCACGTAATCTTCTCCTAGATTTGTATCATCGGCAAACTCGGAAATATGACCCTTGGTCTGCTCAATCAAATTATCAATGTAGATTTCAAATAACTGTACCTCAAACATGGACCTGCAATACCCCATAAATCACAGCCTGCCAATCTGAGGAAGATCTATCAACTCCATCACTTTACTTTCGATAAACTCTCTGAGATCCTCTTCAGACCCGAAACGTCACCTATTCATTTTCTCCAGAGATGCTGTCTGACCCACTGAGTTACTCCAGGTTTTTGTGTCTATCTTCGGTTTAAACCAGCATCTGCAGTTCCTTTCTACGCATTCTTATCCATATCAGTACATTACCAACTCCATATGCTCCAACCTCCTGTGCGGGTGGAACATCATGCAAAACCTCCCAAAAATCCAAACACAACATTTACTGTAACTTCACATACTCTTACCCTACCTAATTTTCTATGGCTGTGATACTCTATTCTGCACTATTTTATTCCCATTCGCTCTATCTGAATATCAATCAGTATGAAGATGGGTCCAGACCTTAAATGTTACCCAGCTATGTTCTCCAGAGATGCTGCCTGACCTGCTGATTTACTCCAGCACTTTGTGACTACAGTATCTGCACTTTCCTTGTGACACCACTGTTCGTGTATCTTGTCAGGCTAGCATGCAAAACAAAATCGTGCCCTATATCTCGATACAGATGAGAATAATAAACCAATCTACAGGTCCCATCCTGGAAGGACTCCAGTAACCCAACGTGAATTTTCTTTCATATTATCCCTGCTGTCGCTCAGAAGCTGCGCCCCTGCAAACCCGCGGGCCGGGTGCTGGAGGTGGGAAAGGCTGGGGTGTCTTCACGGGCTAGTATGGGCACGATGGGCCGAACGGCAGTCTGCGTGGCAAAATAAAAAAAACGTTCTACTATCCGGTGAAGCTGGCTGTCAAACGTGTGATGTGAGCCGGGTCCAGGAGATGGTTTGGTTTATAATTTTTCTGCATTTATTCGAAATTAATCCGCGAGCAAACCCGTTGCCCCGGCAACGGCCAGTGGGGGGCGTCGTTTCCCGCTGGGGACCGGAAGTGGCCGAGGGGGCGCTGGGGTTTCCTGGGCTGACGGCGCACGGGCTCTTCCTTTCGCTCCGACATCTTGAAGCGGCAGCATGGTGAGGGAGCGCCGGGGCCGGGCTGAGGGAGCGCCGGGGTGAGGGAGTGGTGGGGCGAGGGGGCGCCGGGCAGGCCCGCGGGACGGGGCGGCTCTGGGCTCGGCAGCCAGACACGGCAGCGCCGGCGGGATGAAGTCTCCGGGGGCCGGGACTGCAGCCAAGGCCGAGGCTTCATTCAGGGCCTAGCCGCCCACCATGGCTCCCTACAGCCTCGTCACCCAGTGACTGCCCGGCCCGGGTTTATCACACGCAGTCTGATAGAAGGAGGGTCTCGACACGTCACCTATTCCAGAGATGCTGTTTGACCCGCTGAGTTACTCCAGCTCTTTGTGTTTTGTCACAGGGAGAGTTGCACAAAATGCCTTAATCATCTCTCTAGTGTAAGAAGCAACAGCGGGACTCGATCAGATTGTGAGGGGGAAGAGAGAGTGGGTTCGCGGCCAAGCTTTTATGGCGAATAATGTGGGAACCATCCACTCAAGGAGGTGAAGGCTTGGCTTTCTCGCCTGAAATTCCGTTTTTTAATTTTTTTTTCAACACCGAGATTGATGAACCAGCTATGTACAAGACGCAGACCCGATGTCGTGTCCTAGATTAGCATGCTGTTGGACTTCCAACTGGTCAGGTTAACTGTTTGGAAGCACTGATTTAAAAAATATTACAGGTAAATGAAAATAAAGAACTGTTTTTGTTTATAGCCTCCTAAAGATGACAAGAAGAAGAAAGATGGAAGTAAAGGGGGCAAAAAGGACAAAGATCCAGTGAACAAGACTGGAGGCAAGGCCAAGAAGAAGGTGTGCCTTAAATGTATCTCGTTTTACATTGCACTACAGCAAAGGAATAGGTATCGATTGAAATAAAGAAACTAGTATAAAATGTGGCTTAGGGTGCAAAGGATCTATTTGAACACTCCATTCTGCATTTTTTTTGCTTGCACTAGTTGATGTGTTCATGTGTCAGTCTGTAGAAGGGTCCTGGTGCAAGATGTCACCTATCCATTTTCTACACGGATGCTGCCTGACGCCTGGGTTACTACAGCATTTTGTCAGTGTTTGAACAGTTACTTGCTTGTTTTCTGCAGATGCTTATTTAGGTTTAGTATTTCCATTTATTATTGGAAGTTTTGTTTTGCTGGTCCTTAATTTTCTGATTTTTAAACACTAATAATTGGAAGATTGCATTTAAAAA
Organism: Malacoraja senta; assembly: GCA_038087875.1. Lineage (NCBI taxonomy): Eukaryota > Metazoa > Chordata > Chondrichthyes > Rajiformes > Rajidae > Malacoraja > Malacoraja senta. Next base: position 22,233,974 of record CM075988.1, read on the forward strand.
ATCAACACCAAGAAAACTGACCCAGTTTTGAGTTTGATGGAGAGTGGGATTGATCTTGTGTTACAGCCCTGAAAAAAGATTCTTAATGACTTTGAAACAAAAGCAATAGAAGGTGGACCTGGTGTTTTTCTTTAAATGACACATGGTGCATTTTGCCAGCTTCTATCTCTGCAGTGTGTGTATGTGTGTATATATAATATATGTGTGTGTGTGTATATACACACACACATGTGTATGCACACACATACATGTGAATATATATAATTGTTACAAAGTACTGGAGGAACTCCGATCAGGCAGCACCTGTGGAGGGAAATGTACAGTTGCCTTAAAATGTTATGCATACATTTCCTTCCATAAATGCTGCCTGAGCTGCTGAGTTCCTCCAACAGTTTGTTTTTCACTCAAGATTCCAGCAACTGCTGTCTCTGAATTCCAAAGGATGTGTTAATCTTTTTTTTAATGTGAAAGTTTGTATGTGAAGCAGCAATATAAGCATGGTAATTCCAATGGTTTAATTAATGACCCTTCCCCAGAAAATGTATTACTTGTGGCAAGCGGTTGTACATTTGGTGAATCTTGGTTTATTGTGTTGGCAAGGACGCTAGCTATGTGGCTTATTCTAACAAAGTTGAGTATATTTCAATAGCAGGTTGTATCATTACCATCTTGATCAGAGTGATTGACACCTTTTTGCTGGTTTATTGATCTGCTACTTGCCGTTTTATTGACATCATTTTTTCCACAAAATATGCTTCCTTTAATGAAGCTTCTTAATGGGCTTTGAGTTTGATCAGTTTTTTGTTAATTCAATCATTCTCAGATCTCCAATTAAAAGTGTAGTATTGTACAAACAGCTTCTGCAATATCCACTGAATACTCACCGCCACATTCAGCAGTGGGGAGCACGCTGGAATCCATTAATTGGATTAGGAAAGTGAGATTGTCAAGGTTAATTTGGGATTATGGAAATCGTGCTAGATAAATCTTGTTTTTGAGGCTGTAACAAACAGATCAGGAAGGGTATGGTATTTTTGTGCACTTTTATAAGGTCCTCAATAAGACAGGTAAGCTGATTAGGTCTCCGTTGAGTGAATTTTTGGTCAACACTCTAAAAGAAGGATGTGATTGCTCTGGATGGAGCTTGGAGGAGATTTGCCAGGAAGTCCATGTCATGGAATGTGTCTGTTTGTTGAACTGTGCAATGTTACTGTGCTTGATGGAGCAGATGCAGGAACTTGGTTACTCTTCCCTGGAATGTCTACATTAAAGGGTCCATTCAGGTCAGAATTGAGAAGGCTATGGAGGATGAATATATTCAAGGCAGGTATCCATAAAGGGATGTGGGATTAGTATAGCAAAGTGATGTTGAAGTAAAACATCTGTCATGATCTTATTGAATGGCAGAGCTGGTGTGTGGTTCTGAATGGCCCTCACATCTTCCTGTTAACTGTACATGGGGATACTAATGTTGTAGATGCCTGCTCTCCAACAGTCTTGAACAGTTAATTACAGAATATTAGCAAAGTGCAGAGCCTTGGCTAGTTTTATTGTTTAATGCTAAATCAGTCCTAAAAACAAAATGTTGGATTATTCAGTAGGGCAGGCAACATAAACGAATAACTGTTGAACTGTTGCATCAGTTCAGCAGGAAAATTATTTGCTGTTATAATGGAAAGCATCAACGTGAACCCTAGTAGCTGGATGTCGTAGAGGCAATATTGCCTTAGATATGTACTGGCTTTTTTGTTAATACTTGAATTGAAATAGAAAACTTGTTAATAGCACCATTTTACCTTGTTAACACCAATCCTTGTTTTATTGAGTAGAAGTGGTCAAAAGGAAAAGTAAGAGACAAGCTGAACAACCTGATCCTGTTCGACAAAGCCACCTATGAAAAACTCTTGAAAGAGGTACCTAACTACAAACTAATCACACCTGCGGTCGTCTCTGAAAGACTAAAGATCCGAGGTTCTCTGGCCAGGGCTGCCCTTCAAGAACTCCTTTCAAAGGGTAAATTGCATCCCTTGTACCTCTCACTCTTTTTGTGTAAGACTATGTTTGTGATATGATGCAGGGGGAGTGGGTAGAGGGCAGAATGACAACCACTGTATTGCACTTAAGAGACGTACATTATCAATAACTCGCTTTTTTGCGAATAGTGACTTGTACATCCATTAATGTTAGTAATCAGGCCTGATTGTGAATGTAAAATTTAAAATTCCCTTTCAGTGATTTGTAATCTCTGTATCCACTCTTCCCTTTTGGCCTTACCTTTGCTGTGTCCCAACTCTGCCTGGACAATTGAATGCCAAAAGTTTGTGGGGTGGATACATTGGTGAGAAATCCACATCCAGTAACAGTGCCAGTGGGCTGTGGGCCACAGGTCGTGAAGCTTTGCATGGTATTTTCGGGGATTTTCAGTAGATGGTCCCAGGGGCAACAAAGGGTGGAATTTGTACTTGGTGAACAAGCTGCACTGAGATAGCACCTTGTGTCTCCATTTTTGTCCATCATACACTGCTGTTAGTAATCCACGTGACCGAGATAGCCTCTGCTTCGTTTATGGGCATTTGTGGATTCTGGGATTCATCTTTGATTCCCCTTTTCCTCATTGGAAAAGCATTGTACAACCTCCAATTTTAGTATTGAATCTGAGGGATAAGCATCAGTTTCTTCTACCTCTCTGTAGTTCTGAGTGGATTCAAGATCCGAGGTGCAATCTCAAACCAAGGCTGTTAGAGATTTTGATTAGTGACAATTGAGTGGTTTGTATTTCTCATAATGTTCCTGTTTTGCAGGGATGATCAAGCTGGTGTGCAAACACAGAGCGCAGGTCATCTACACGCGAAACACCAAGGGAGGGGATGTCCCTGCCGTCGCCGCTGCTGCTGCTGCTGCTGTTGAGGATGCATAAACAGGTACCTTTTCTGTTCTCTACCCTTTAGTCTGAAGGCAGATCTCTTGGGTTTTGAGTTTGTCGCTGGTGAAAGCTATGTCCTATAGATCTGCATGGACCTCTAACAAAAATCACTTATTGCATTGAAAGGAAAGGCACATATGTTTAATGGGATCTGGGAGTCCTTGTATATAAATTCAATTTGATATGCAGGTTGGGTAGCAGACATTGTGTTTCATCCTGTGGAAGAATCTAGAACTAAGGGTAAATATTTAAAAAGGGCTTGTCCAATTAAGACTGTCTGATTATATGGAGCTCCGGTGAGATTGCAGCTGGAATATTACTGGTGATATTTCCCTGCATAAGGATGGATATGAATTTGATTGAGGAGTTGCTGCAAATGTTTACTGGGTTCATGGTTTGACCTATAAGTGAGGTATTTAGAATGATCTTATTGAAAAATGCAAACTCCTAATGGGACTTGACTGCATTGACACAGAGTTAAGGGCCTGTCCCACTGTACGAGGTAATTCAAGAGTTCTCCCGAGTTTTCCCCCGATTCGAACTCGGAGAATGTCCGTAGGAGTTCGTGGATGTCCCGTAGCGGCTCGTAATGCTAATGGTAGGTACTCGGGAAATCCGGTAAACTCGTGATGTTTTTTCAACACGGAAAAATACCCGTGAAAAATATTGTTAGTTTTTACTCGTACGAGCCGCTACGAGACATCCACGAACCCGCTACGGACATTCTCCGAGTTCGAATCTGGGGAAAACGCGGGAGAACTCTTGAATTAGGCCCTTTAGTTTCCCTGCACTGAAGTGCTGAGAATCAGGAGATGGCTGTTTGGGACAGATGAAGGCAGCTGGTAATGAATTGCTGGAAAACTAAGTTCAGTCAATGAATATATTCTGCAGACAATTTTTGAAACCCTTAATATCCAAGGATTTGAAATTAATGTACGAAACTGACACCAAGGGAAAAATACAGCCATTGTATTTGAATTGTGGCTGGCGTGAGAGTTTGTGCGTATTTTGCATATTATTATCGGTTGCCCTCATTGAATACTGTTAAATTAACTTGACTATTATCTTAAGATTTAGTGGAACATTAATCTCAATTATTACCCTAAATAAAATTAAAGCCAACGGTTCCTCCTATATATGAATCTGATTATTACTCTGACTTTTTCAGGTTCTGGAATGGATTCAAAGTGAAGATATTGGAAAACAAAAAATAAAATATAACATACATTTGTCATTTGTTTTGAGTTGTTACTTGTGCTTCACTAGAAATCAGTCTCTCTGTGCGTAGCTTATTTCTTGTGCAGAATGGAAGATTACTTTTCTATTTTTACTAATGCAACCATTTTTAAAATGTACTGCAATATCCCAGAGCATCCTAAGTTATTTTTAAGCCTTATTGAATTCAACGTCTCTCTTACTGGGTAAGTCAAATTATGCTGCGATGTATAATGTAGGAATCCTTTGCTTATTAAAAGCAGTCCATCTTAAGTGTTGCCTCTGCTTGTAAGCTATGAGTTAATTATAATACAAATAAAAGGCTAAAATGTTACATTGGGTTATTAGATCAGTATCTATGGCAGTTGTTAGCTGCATTATTTATTCTAGATACTGCCATTAATTACATTCTTCTATGATGGTGATAGTTTTATAGGCTGTTGGATAATGGTTTTTGGTAAATTGTGAACAGTAGCCCTTTAGGCTTTTTAGCATTTTTCCACTAAAATAATGCACAATCATTTATCCTCCGTTGGATTAGACTGCTGCACAAGCAATGATTCTAAATGGTTTGTTGGGGTGAATTTCAAACCTAAATTATTGAACAAGCTGCCAGTAAACTGGCAATGTTTATTTTAACTGCTAAGACACTGCAACAAGGAAGCTGAACTTAGACAAAAATATACATTACAGATTATGCATTTCAGGAAGTCAAATGAGGCACGACAGGCACAGTCGATGGTAGAGCAGTACATGTTGAACAAGGATCTTGGGGTTTAAGTTCTTCACAACACAGGCGGATGAGATAATGAAAACTTACCATTGTGGATTGGGGCATGGAAAATTAAAATGGGGGGTTGTTGCAACTGTACAAAACATAGGTTAGAGTGCAGTTGGGAGTATTGTGCACAGCTCTGGTCACTTAGGATGAGCTTGTGCGAGACAGAATGGAAAGGAAATTCATCGCAATCTTCCTTGGATTGGAGGCCTTTATTAATGGGGAGAGATTGATTCCCTGGAACGAAGGTGGCTTATGAGTGACCTGAAAGAGAAATTTGATACATAGAAGGGATAGTTGAATCGTTTTACCCATGGTGGGGGTTATCAAAAATAATGCAAATATTCAAAATGAGAGAGACGATATCGGGAATGTGTTGCTATAGGTGGTGATGAAATCAATGCCATTTCAGGAATGTTCAGGTGGGTACTTGATAATCAAGGCATTGAAGGATGCAGACCTAATGCATGCAAATGGATTAGCATAGATCTGTGCAAAAGCATTGGACCAAACTGCCCATTTCTGTGCCGTATGCCAATGGCTCCAATTGCAAATTGCCTAAACAATTGTAACTATTTAGTTGCCCAAAAACATGCAAGGATGGAATTCTCAATTGCTATTCTGTATTAGGCATTTATTTCACTGGAGTGAGAGCCTTTAGATGATGCTTAATATTAAATGGACATATGGACTACTTTTATATATAGAAATGTAGCAAGGTAAAATTTGTCCTTTCAGCACTGAGGGAAATCTATTCACAAGGCTTTTCAGGCTTATTGGCCATCCCCAAATTACATAACTCAATTTGTGGACACCCATATGATCAAGCTCTCACAATTTAAATAAAAACTACAGAATTGGTATCCTCTGCCTCCCCTTAGTGATCTATCTGATCAGACTTAAGTGCTTTTGATAGTGTTCATTAGAGTACCGTGAAGGCAAGTTTTGTGCATTTTCTGACTTTATGGATGTCTGCAAAGACGCAACATGTTTGTTACCCAGGAATGGCCTGTACTCATGCTATCACGGGGCATACAATCCCAGCCAAGTAATTGTATTATCAAAGTATAACGAGCAGTTATTAAATGACTTCAATTATGAATTTGACAAACCTTTGGTGCAATTTACAGTTACATGTACAAAGTACACCACACATTCCAAAAGCAGCCATTATGCTCAGTTTAAATACATCCAATTTAATCAGCTCAACTGGTCATCTTTTCTGCGCTTTCTGCTTTTCTTGCCTTCTTCCAACCGGAACTGATGCCTAAAAAAGTTAAAATTGAGGGGTGGTCAAAATTCATTACCATGTACATTTAAAAGCAGTAATGGAACCACATTGAACTATACAAAGCTAAAGCTTTGGAAGGGGTTAGGTGAACAATAGTTTGATTTGGAGTTTTGGGACGTAGGGAATAGACATTAGAAATATATGGGGTGGGATTGTTTAGAAATGGGTGGGGAACAGCCTGAAGTCTTACCTGGATTGCCACCTCCTGCCATCATTCCACACTCTGCCAAACGAAGGCAACCAGGAATCATCTGTTTCTGACAAGTGGTTGAAATTGGCACCAACTCTATTTGGAGGAAGTTTCTTCAGTTTCTCTCTCTCTTCTAAAATTAGAAAGAATTCAAAAGAAAAGTACCAGCAAACAAAAATAGAGAAAATGGCATATATAGACACAAAATGCTGGAGTAACAGGCAGATAGAAGGAATGCGTGACGTTTCGAGCCGAGACCCTCTTCAGACAGAAAATGGCGTGTTGCTTGCAGACTGGTAATTATGTCATCGATCTGGCCTGTTCCCCTGCACTTCAATGCATTCAAATACTATGCATCGAGGATTGTGCTTCACTGGAGTAAAATATCTGGGTGCGTCACCTTTTCAAAGGTTGAAACCAGAGCCAATGGAATAGTTTAAAGGGCTTTAGCTGCAGTTCACCCTGTGAGAGATAGTTTTAGGCTATGAAAGGGAAAATATCTAGTGGGATTTATTTGAAGGCCAAAATAAAAGTGCTTCACAGAACTGTGGACAAGCAAATGAAAAAGAAGCCTTTCAAAGTGGTGGTTTAAGGATTGTCGGGAAGTAGATCTGCTGAGTGGGTAAGAAGTTACAGAACTTGGGAAAACAAAAGCATAGCGACCAAACATGGACTTATTAAAAGTGGAGGCCCATTTTTTCTCGTAATATTGTTTACAGTATACTATACATATTCTGTTGTGCTGCTGCAAGTAAGAATTTCATCGTTCTATCTGGGACATATGGCAATAAAACACTCTTGACTCTTAAAGGAATCTCAAGGTTGGGCTGTAAGAGGTTGTAAATGTAACAACGAGAAAACCCTGGAATAATTTGAAAATTAGGATAATTTTGCTGCAAGACATGGATGGGATTATGTGAGGGGTGAGCATGACTACTAGCTTAACGTGCATGAGTTTGGAGTGATTAAGTTAAACATGGCGTTTAACTCATCAAATCTATACTTGGATTTTTCACAGAACCATCTTAAAAATAAACTGAAACATGATGGAATTGGCTAAGAAACAAGTATTGATATAGCACCCTAATCAATAAAGGTCTAATGTTTTACACCCAGGTTACTGATAAGCAAAGTAAAAGTATTCTAGCAACACTAACATTCACTGAACTATGAGTTGTTATAGCACAGGAGGCAATTTGGCCCATCAAATCTTTTCCAACTCTCGGAACAGTTCCGATGAGTGTCCGTTCCCTACAGCCCAGCAATTGGCTTGAATTATTTTCCCAAATCCATTTTTGTTTTGTTAGTATTTCAAGAAATCAGTTCTCCGAACTGCTTGCCAGGATTATCTAGATAGAATGAACAGTTAAATGCTGGTAGACAAAGTGCTGGAGTAACTCGGGTCAGGCAACATCTCATTTTTCTCCAGAGATGCTGCCTGACCCTCTGAGTTACTCCAACACTGTATATCTTTGGTATAAACCAATATCTGGAGTTCCTTGTTTAGTTAAATGCTGGTCTTGACATCGTTGCCCACACCCCCAGGAGTAAATAAAGGAAAACTTAGCCATTCGGAATATCAAACACATACTCTGCTGGAGAAACTCTTCATAAGAAGGTCCTATTCGTTTTGGTGTTTCTGCATCCTCCTCATCAAGAAGCCATGGTGGAGTTGCACCTGAAGTCAGATGTAGAGCACATTAGCCTCTGGCAAGGTTTAAACTGAAATATAGTCATTTATAACCATCCCTAGTTAAATGGGTAGGATATTTTATGCTTATATGCATAATCAAAGACCCCAGTAGGGGAGTTAGCCTCTCGTATGTAGAGCAGCAAACTCAAACTTCAAAAGATAGAAGCCGCATGGGGTGCAGAGAAGTCATGACATGGAAGAAATGAGAAATTATAAAATTAGCAAATTATGCTCAATGTGAACATGGGTTTTCAGGTTTCTGCAAATAGTGAAAACAGAAGATATCGGGGTACATTTAGGGGATTGGACTATTTCCACTTCACATGTAAATGGAAAATAATACAAGAAAATGTTTCAACACTCCAGGAGTCAGGTAGCATTTGTTTCTTATCACACATGCTTGCCTACCTGACCCATTGGGTGTTGCAAACCTCCATGAAGCACTGTAAAATGCAGTGCAAACTATCACAGACGAGTAATAATGTGTTCAATTACAGCTCTCAGACAAGTGTGATTATCACCAATTTTCAATCATAGCTAAAAATGCAAATTATTACTCTGCTTGAGAGTGTTCACCGACAGCCTTTCCCACTTCCACTGCATATTGCAATCACTCCCCACCCACCCCCACCGCATATTGCGATCTCCCCCCCCCCCCCACCATATTTTACAATCATTCCCCAACCCATTACAAAAAATTGTGGAATATAGAACACAAAAAAACTCCATCATGTATACATCACCTGTGTGAATATTTCCAGTTTCTGATTTTGATATCTGGAACTGTAGAAAGCCAACAGAAAAATTAACTAAATTCTGAACAGACAAAATCGCAGATCAACAACTATAGAACAGTGAACATTTTGAATATATTTTAAATCAGTAAACTGCCAAAATATATATTCCTAAATGTGGTCACTTCACATCAAACGTAATGTTTGAAGGCTTTCAACAATGCGCAAATAAATTCTTACTCAAAATAAAATCAATTGTTCAAACAGTTTTTAAAAGAAGGATTTTGATCAATTTGTTTTAAAAAAAACGGCAACTTCTTTAGCTTGGAGTATTTTTCCAGGGACACATGGAACTGCAGATGCTAGAATCTTGCATAGAACACAAAGTGCTGGAGTAACTCAACAGGTCAGGCAGCATGTCTGGAGAACATGGATAGTGACGTTTTAGGTCGGGACTCTTCAGACTGATTGTATTGGGGGTGGGATGGAGAGCAGAGGAAGCTAGAAAAGAGATGAGGGTGGGACGAAGCCTTGCAAGTGATAGGTGGATAGTCGAGGGAGATTTGGATTGGCAGATGGTTGGACAATGGCTGGATACAAAATGGGGACAAGGAGACAAAATTGTGTCAGGAGTGAAATGTAAAGCCAGAGGGAAGGATATATGTGGAAGTATATTTCCAGAAACATGTTAAAAGTAAGAAAATAATTGCTTGGTGCCAAGAGTGCAGAATTTGACATTGGAGAGCTGGTGATTAAGAACAAGAGATAAAACAGGCATTCCAACTATTCGAGACTCTGTCATTCATTGAGTTCAAGGCTGATCTTCCACCTCATTATCCTCATATCCCTAGAATTGTTTTACTGTCCAGAAATGTATTTGTGTTCTGAATGAATAAACTCCACTAACCTGTGCAAATACCCACCAAGCATCTCATTATAAAGTTCTATTTCAATCCTAAATAGCCGACTCGTTCCGACACTATAACCTCTGCTTCTAAACTTCCCAACCAGCGTAAATATCCTCCCTGCATCGTGAATGTTGAGCCCTGGGAGAATTGTTATGTTTCAAAGAGATTTCTCATTCTAATAACCTTTAGGGAATACATGCCTGATCTACTTAATCTCTCTAATTATAAACCAATCATTCCTGGAACTAGTTTACTGAATCATCACTGTTTGTCTGTGACAAGGATATCCTTTTTTAGATAAGGTCAAAACCAGGCAATACTCTAGGTGTAGTTTCAACAAGGCCCCATGTAACTGCAGTGTGAAGCCTTTACTCCTGCAATAAAATCAAACATATACCATTTACTTTCCTAATTACCTATTGCAAGGTTTTCAGTTACCCCATGGTCCCCTTCAACAAAAAGATCCCCCATAGGTTCCTATTACATTTTTCCCCACTCACTTTAAAGTTATGTCCTCTGTGTTTTACCCAAAGTGCCCTGGGTAACACACTGCGCTCTCGGTACCCTGCCTATGATTTTATACACCTCTCTCATCACTGCAGGAAGGGTGGATGGAGGATGCTGTGTGTGACGTTCAACGGAGGTGTGCAAAGGCCCTACGGCAGTGGGTGGTCTATTCCCACATTGTCCCGGGCTGCCGTTTACTCCTCTGACTGCTCAGGCCTGTGTGGTTGGTCACAAGCTACCACCATGCCACCTCCTTGCCCTGTACCAGAGCTGACTGCAGTGTCTGTGTATGGGCCCCAGTCTGAGCCGTAGCCAGGCAGCAGCCTTGTCTCTCTCTCTCTCTCTCTAAACTCCCCCACACTCACTTACCCGTAGGGCAGGCAAGCCCCATTCTCTGCTCCGTCCCGGCCGCTACCCTTTGCCCAACCTCATCTGGGAACTGTACACACTATGTTTACCACAAGATCAGCAGCCTCCAAGAAATAGAGGGGCTGGAGGGCTTGAGTTACAAGGAGATAGATCGGACAGGCAGAGGCTCTTTTCCCTGGAGCGCAGGATGGCTGAGAGGTGATCTTACAGAGGTATATAATGTCATGCCTGGATAGAATGAATGCAGTCTTTTACCTAGGTAGGGGAATCCAAGGCCAGAGGACGTGGGTTTAAAGTGAGAGGGGGAAAATGTAACAGAACCCAAGGGGATCTTTTTCCACCCAGAGGGTAGTGGGTATTCTGGAACAGAAATATTGGATTAACACACAACATAAACCGTCTCATGGTGCCATCGAGCGGAGGTTACTGCTTGGGTTACAATGCCATTAGCATAAACAAGCAGTTGGGAACACCAAAGATAGACACAAAGTGCTGGAGTAACTCACAGAGTCCGACAGCATCTCTGGCGAAAAAGTTAGGTGACGTTTCAGACCGGGATCCTTCTTCAGACTGAAAGTAGGGGGGGTGGGGGGGAGAGAGGCGAAGAGCTGGAGGCGCACATGGTAGAAGCTTCATACCCATGCAACAACCAGCTTTGAAAGTCAGGGAGTGCGAGATTGGAAGAGGCTGGACGAACAATGCATGGTTCCCCTCAGACCACAACATGGAGAGTGATCACTTCCATTGCTCAATGCAATAGAACTGGGTACAGTTGCTTTAGAGTTGTTACCTTCTATACTTGTGTACTGGATAGCAACAAACACGACACATTAGCACTTCATTTTGAACATTGACTAAACATGGACACATCACCTGTTACCATGAAAGTCAAAGCTTGTCCGTTTATCATGTCACCAGAATGAATGGTGTTATTCACTCCATGGTCCAGCTTCTGCCTGTTCGGCGATGTAGCTTCCAAGACATGACTTGCAGGGCAAACAAATATTTTCTGTAAAAATGCAGTTTCTCTTTATCTTAACAGATTAATATCACAATTTTATTTTGGGGGGGGAGGGGAGAGGGGAAAGATTTGTACGTGCTAATGGTACTAATAGGCTGGTTGGCCTGAGGAATAACACAACTGACTGATTAATGCAGGCTAAACTAAAATCAAGATCTCTAACTCACTATTAACTCAGCATATTGTTGTTTGCTCTGCTCAATTCAATAATAATTTATTATTATATTAACCTAGGTACAGTGAAATTCTTTATTTTGCATACCATCCAGTAAAGTCATGCTATTGATAAGCATATTGGAGCATAATTATGGAACACAAGACTATTTTCATTTTCAGTTTCATCAACCCTCTGGAAGTCATGGTACAGCATTACTAGATGCCCATCGGGTATTTCACAGCAGCCCTTTTACTGAAGGTGATATATATTCTCTTCTCGATCCCTATAAACTTGTGTAGAATGAAGAAATGTACTGGCGTTCTCCATTGGATTTCATATCCAATGATACAGGTGTCATGGGTTATGGGGAGAAGGCAGGAGAATGGGATTGAGTGAGGGAGATAGATCAGCCATGATTGAATGGCGGAGTAGACTTGATGGGCCGAATGGCCCAATTCTGCTCCTATCACTTATGAACTTCCTACAATGGGCACCAGTCAGGAGCAGAACCTGGGTGGAATTTTCCTCTCTCACTCTGAAGTCAGTTGCTGATCTTGTGAAAATTGCTCATCAGCACTACTCTGGTGGCAATAATATTTAAAGAGTTCCACAACACACCAGTATTTATTTAATAAATTGAAACAAAACACTCTTACCCATCATGAGTGGCTGCAAACGCCAGGAGTCCATCGATAGAATGTTGCTCTGTCTGTGGCTGGTTTTGATTCAGGAAAAATCAATGCTTCTTAAAAGCTTAAAACACTATGTTAAAATAACTACGGACCCACGATTTGCTGCACCCTTGGTTCCAGAGCCTTGCCTGATTATCCATTTTGTAGCACCAGCAGAGGCATGTAATAATGACACAATACACCTCTGACCCACTAATTATACCCCTCCCATGTCTCTAAATGAACCCACCATGTCCCATGTCTTGGCTGAAATAAACTTAAATTAAAAAAATATTAAAAGTAAATTAAACGTGCTTAATGCTCGACAGCACAACTGTCACTTGGACCTTGCCTAGAAGCCACAGCCAGGGTTAAGTGCAAGCAAAATAAGGTCAGAATTGCACAAAACCGAGCGATCAGCAGCAACAACTGCAGATGGAACAGATAACTCTTTCGGGACAGTGGGGGCGCGTTCCGGAAGAGCTCGCATTACATGCAGCGCAATGCTGGAGAAATTCAGCGGTGAGGCAGCAACTATGGAGAGAAGGAATAGGCGACGTTTCGGTTCGAGACCCTTCTCTCCATGGGATGCTGCCTCACCCGCTGAGTTTCTACAGCATTTTTTGTCTACCTTCGATTTTTCCAGCATCTGCAGTTCTTTCTTAAACATCACATGCAGGGCCCACGTGCCCTCCTGGGAATTTAAGTGGCCTATTGAAATTTGTCCGGATTAAAGTAACTGCGGGACCATCAGTTGCTGGGGGATAAAAACAAAACAAATCGGCGGTGGACCTGTATTGCAACGCACAAAATGATACATCTGCAAATTGCTCCAAGGCTTTCATGCATTCAACAATTAATACTGTGTTTTGTTGGGTCGGAACAGGGTAATCTTTGGGAATAACCCACAACATATTCTATATTCCACAAACTCGCTTTGTTCTATTTGGAGAACAGCCTTGCTGCTCTTGTTGCATCGGCAGGTTCAGGGCTGAGCATACAAGTGTCCCTCGCACATTACTGGTGTGTGGGTAGGTGGGTCGATGAGAGCCTTTATGTATGTTATGTCTTGTGCTGTATGTTCTATGTTGGACCCCCTCGAAAACGAGATGACAGTCCATCTCAAGGGGTTATCCATAAATAAACTTGTTGAAACTTGTTGAAGTGGTTTTTAAACGCAAAAAAAGAATCATTCATCCTCAAGAACTGAGAGAGAAGCTATCGCACCCTGCTTTAAAATACATTGCAGATGAATTGCAAATCCATAGATTGCCCAAGCCGGTAAGGGTTTAGTGCTTAGAATCATAATGAATAGTAAATGTACGAATAGGTGGTGGGAGGCAGGAAAAGATTATGAAGGCAAGCCAAAAGCTCATCGATATTCCCTCAATTTTTAAAAACATTTAATTTTCCTACATCTCCTACATTTTAACCACACAATGTCCATTATGAAGGTCCTGCATTGTACTTATATTTTTCATAATGACAGATTTCTCTTAGTTCAATGTCATTTTTTATGAATTACTGTAGTTATATTTACTAGCCCCTTGTTCTTTAAGTAAGAGGACTTGCTGTATATTGTTCCAAATACTGTACAAGAGGGGAAAAAAAGCACACCTGTAGGAAAATACAATGTGTTGATAAGTTTTGATTTACAATTTAACAAATGTTATAAACTGTTCAACGGATGTTAAAAGAATTTGTTTATAAAAGCAGGTAGATAATGCAAAATACCCAGTCTCTCCGAAATGGAATTGATTAAAAGATAAGCATGGAAACAGGCCCTTCGGCCCACACCGGACCATCAATCACATGTTCACACAAGCTCTATGTTATCCCACATTTGCATCTACTCCCTGCACACAAGGGGCGAGTTTAGAGGCCATTAACCTACAAACCCACACGTCTTTGGGATGTGGGAGGAAACAGGAGCACCCGGGAGAAAACCCATGCAGTCGCAGGGAGAATGTACAAACTTCACACAGACATCAGAGGCTAGGATCAAAACCGAGGTCTTTGGTGGTGTGAGGTAGCTGCTCTAGCAGCTGCACCACTCTGCTGCACTGATCAGGGAATCAATCTCCAATTGTGAACTCTGAACATATCCATTTTTATCATTGTTTTAAAAAGCAAAATCCCTTAATTCAGCCAACTCTATTTTGCATTTTAAAATCAAAGTCTATGCCTGGGAATAATCACGATGGAGGACTATAATAGTTTCCAAATTTGAACAATTCCTTGACCAAATGTACACGTTAAATATAAAATCATACAATGTACAGGGTGAAATTCATTTAATTTCTCATTCCCTATAAACTTGTGAATGAAGAAATGTTCTCCATTGAAATGACGAGCGAGGAATTAGATGAGTAACGGAGGAACAAAATAGAAGAGAACAATTTGGTAAAATATAATCTTATTTCAGTCATTACCTCAAGTAATTGCTTTACTTTGCAAAGCAAAAGATCAAATTTGTGAATCTACACTCTGGGAGTGAAGTTTGGGTCAGAGTTGTTACAGTTTGGGCTACTTTGGTTGTAATATAGTGATGGATCATTGCTTAGGATTTTTTAATCCATCACTAAACCCATCCTCCAACAGGAACTTGGTGAGGTAGGCGTTATTCTGCTATACCACCCGAGTAGTTTAGTTTAGAGAAATAGCGCGGAAACTGTCTTTCGGCCCACCGTGTCCCCGCCGACCAGCGATCCCCGCACACTAACACTATCCTACACACACTGGGGCCAATTTACAATTAAACCAAGGCCAATTACCTGCAAACCCGTACGTCTTTGGAGTGTGGGAGGAAACAGGAGAAAACCCCACACAGGTCGCGGGGAGAACGTACAAACTCCATACAGACAAGCACCCGTAGTTAGGATCGGACCCGGGTCTTTGGCACTGCAAGGCAGCAACTCTACCGCTGCGCACAGTGCCGCCTCAGTATCTGAAGTCTGTAACAATTCCGCGATGGGACGGAGCCATGCCAGCTCAAATCTTGTCTTCCTTTTCCATCAGCAATAAGATACTCCTAAAGGTAGGAGTCGTAGGTGAAGACACTACAGAGAGAAAAGGGAAGGGTGTCGCACGCTTGTTGTTGACGGCCAGAAACTCCGTTTCCTGGATTTGCAAAGGAAACCCTTTCATTTCTGCAGCACCTTTCATGCCCTCAAGAGGTCAACAGTGCATTAATAGTGCACAGAACCAAAGTTGTGTGGTGGGGAACTAAAGTTGTGTGCGGGGAACTAAAGTTGTGTGCTGGGAACTAAAGTTTGTGTGCGGGGAACTAAAGTTGTGCGCACTATTCATGCACTGTTGACCTCTTGAGGGCATGAAGGTGCTGCAGAAATGGAAGGGTTTTCTTTGCAACATCAGCTGAAGTAGCATTTGGACTAATCTTCCCTATGGCTTAACTCCACACTGCCATTACAGCTAACCAACTAGGTGCCTAATTTTGATCTGACAGAATCATTTGGCAATTATAGACATTTGATGTAAAATACAACAGTTGCCATGGATACTGTTCAGGCTCATCCAGGTAAAACCAACCTCAAAGGCAGCCTGCACTACCTCCTGCCTCCTCCGATCCACTTCGCGAATGTACTCTGCTTCCTATAGAGAACATTAAAAAAAAGACCAAAGTCACTCATGACTGGTGTAAAGGTTCAAGGGGCCAGCACAGAAAATAATGCCCAAATGTACAAACTATTAAACAGAGCAACAAATACACACACAAAAGTAAAAATGGCATTGTTATTTATTTGTTAAATTAATAGAAAAAATTCCTACAAATACAATTATAACTCCAGTATCTTAGATATTATCTGCAGCAGTAACTACAACTAGCCCTGACAGTGGGAGGCACGGTGGCTCAGCGGTAGAGTTGCTGCCTTACAACACCAGAGACCCGGGATTGGTCCTGTTTTCCCCGCGTGGGTTTTCCTCGGGTGTTCCGGTTTCTCCCACACTCCAAAGACGTGCGGGTTTGTAGGTTAAATGGCTTTGGTAAAAAATTGTAAATTGACCCTAGTGTGCAGGATAGTGCTAGTGTAAGTGGGTGATCGCTGGTCGACTCGGTGGGCCGAAGGGTCTGTATTTGTATTTCTAAAGTCTAAAACAAAGTTAAAGAATCTCAGTGGAAGGCGAGTTTTGGCCTGCACTGCTTTTTCCATATATGCATAATAAATAAATAAAATTCAAGTCATAAAACCCATTGCATTATGCAGAATGTTATAGACAATAGACAATAAGTGCTGAAGTAGGTCATTTGGCCCTTCGAGCCAGCACCGCCATTCAATGTGATCATGGCTGATCATCCCAATCAGTACCCCGTTCCTGCCTTCTTCCCATATCCCGACTCCGCTATTTTTAAGAGCCCCATCTAGCTCTCTCTTGAAAGCATCCAGAGAACCTGCCTCCACCGCCCTCTGAGGCAGAGAATTCCACAGACTCACCACTCTCTGTGAGAAAATGTGTTTCCTCGTCTCCGTTCTAAATGGCTTATCCTTATTCTAAATGTTGCAAAATATATCTCTCCACGTTCACATTTTATTTGAACATCAACATTACATTTTCCTGTTTATAAAAATAATATACTCTCACTTAAATTCAGGAGTGAATTCCCCCCAAACAGTTGTAGATGGTTGAGAGAAGCGATGGATATTTTATGTTGGTGTTAATACAAACAACTTTCTATTTGGGAAACAAGTTGTTTGTTTCACCCCAAACCTCCCCCACTGTGCTCCATTAACCATGCACCACTTATAATTTAGAGTGGAGGCAGGCAATGCAACTAAACCATCAACTGATACAGGCTGAGAGGGGTTCCATAGAAAATCCAGATGATGTACCCAGCAATTTTCCCATCATCTTTGGTCTCCACAGCAACGCTCCAGACCTCACTGCAGTGGAGATGACATGAGCAATATATGCAGTAATGAACAAAACCTTCAATTTACAGAGTGTTTTTCAAAAACATCAGAATCCCAACACAGCTAAATACTCAATTAAGTATTTTTTGTTGTCACTGTTATAGCCAGCACACAATTTGCACAAAGAGATCTTCATAGAAACAGCAATGAGGTAGTGGACAGTGAACAGTAATTAATAATTAGTACTTTAACACAAGGAACTGCAGATGCTGGTTTATAGAAAAAAAGACACAAAGTGTTGGAGTAACTCAGCAGGTCAGGCAGCATCTCTGGAAAACATAGATATGTTCAGGTCGGGACCGCTTCTTCAGACTGATAGTGGTGTGTGGGGGTGGAGGGGACAAGAGAAGAAAAGATGGAAGAGGAGAGGGGCAGGACAAAGCCAGGGCGAGAGGATGTTTTGATGGGCAGATGGTTGGAGAAAGGCCAGAGACTGAAAGGCAGAAGGTGTGAGACAGAAGGATTGAAGAGTTGTGAAGCTGGAAGAAGGTATGTAGTGGAAAAGGAGGGGAGGGGGAGAAAATTTGCAAGTCAATGTGAGGCACAGGGGAGAGGGGGTGAAAAGAAAGGGGGATGGGTTTAGTGACCTAAAATTGGAGAATATAGCGTTCATACTGTGGGGTTGTAATCTGTATATTTTAAGCGGGAGGCAAGTTGCTGTTCCACCCGTTTGCGCGTGGCCTCACTCTGGCAATGGAGGAGGCCCAGAACATTAAGGACAGTGTGGGAAGGGGAGTTAAAACGGCTTGCAATTGGGAAATCCAAGCTGTGGCGTGCCGAGTACAAGTATTTAGACCTGCCAATGTACAGGAGGCCAGATCAGGAACACCAGATGCAGTAGATGAGGATAGAAGAGGTGCACGTGAACCTCTGTCTCACCTGGAAGGACTGCTGTGGTCCCTGGATGGAGGCGAGCGAGGAGGTATATGGACAGGTTCTACGAAACAAGGGACTGCATCCAAAATATGACAACTCCAGGGGATAGTTTAAGTTTTGAGTTTAGTTTATTTTCATCAGTGCTGCAATACAATGTCAATGTGATACCATTGTTCTAACCTACAATTAACTGAATCAACAGGAGGGAAATGGTACCCAAACTACAGCTAATTCCTCAATAACATATACAGCAGCTCATTCACTTGCATCCATTTTAACTGCCCCATACCTGTTTAATATATTCATCTTCCTTCTCTTCGTAGTTTCCACTGCCTTCGCGACAGCTATTTTGAACCTTGATAAATGAAAAGAGAATTCTGGATAAAGCTTAGACGTTAGCAGTTAAAATGTGGGCCAAAGGGCTTGTTCTTGTGCTGTATTGTTCTGTTCTGAGTCACGGGAAACAAAGTGTAGGAATAAATAGGTCCTTCGTAGACACAAAATGCTGGAGTAACTCAGCAAGACAGGCAGCATCTCTGGAGAGAAGGAATGGGTGACGTTTCTTCAGTCTTAAGAAGAGTCTCCGCCCGAAATGTCACACATTCCTTCTCTCCAGAGATGCTACATGTCCGCTGAGTTACTCCAGCATTGTGTCTATCAGCCCACTTTCCCAAACTACAGACTAGGGACAATTTACAGAAGCCAATTAATTTACTAACCTGCAATGCTTTCTATCTAATCTGCTGCAATGCTTTTTATCAAATGTGATTAGAACATTCACCCATGGATGGAAATGAACTCTTCACCCATGGATGGAAATGAACTCAAGGAGACAGAGAGCAATGATAAGCAGACACATACTACTGTTGGGCAACACAGTGGTGCAGCAGGTGAGTTGCTGCCTTACAGCACCAGAGACCCAGGTTCGATCCTGACTATGGATGCTATCTGTAGAGTTTATACGTTCCCCCGTGACCACGCGGGTTTTCGCCAAGGGTCTCCGGTTTCCTCCTACACTCCAGACATGGGCAATTGGCTTGTTATAAGTGTAAATTGTCCCTAGTGTGTGCTGGATAGTGTTAATGTGCGGGCATCGCTGGTCGGTGCAGACTCGGTGGGCCGAAGGGCCTGTTTCCGTGCTGTCGCTCCAAACTAAACTGAACTACTGAAACCTTCAGACAATACGGAACATCCACATTCACACTTACTGATCGGTTTCCTTTTACTGTTGCTGATTTATGCAAACCGCGGTTTTCGGCAATGCAACACAGAGCAGAGATCCCATTACTTACTTTTCATAAACATCTCCTGAGAGCAGAAACTTCTCTTTCAACTTTTTGTCTACTTTATGTTCCCACCAGAATTTGTTGGTTTGTTTTCAAGTGTTCCAAGCTGCAATGAAGTTTGAAACATAATTAACAGTGGTTGAACAACCTCAAATGCGAGAGCTTCCTATTTGTTGCAAATTAAGTCAGCATGTAACATTTTTACACTGTGGTGGACCAACCAGTGGCTAGGTTTAGCTTTATTATTGTCATTTGTACAGAGGTACAATGGAAGCTTTGTTTTGCATGCTATCCAGTCAGATCAAATTCCGTACATTAATACAATTAAGTCAACACAAGTACCCATAGGTAGAACAAAGGGGAAGATAGAGTGCAGAACAGAGTCCTCAGCATTGTAGCGCACCAGTTCCATTGACAAGGTCCAATATGCACAATAGGACAGAGGTAAATCAGACAGTACCCTAGCTTAAAGGTAAACCAAAAAAAAATGCTGGAGATACTCAGCGGGTGAGGCGGCATCTATGGAGAGAAGGAATTGGCGACGTTTCAGGTCTCAACCAGAAACGTCACCAATTCCTTCTCTACATCTCCAGCATCTCTTTCTTAAACAGTACCCTAGCTTAAGGCAAGATTGTTGAGAAGCCTGATTACAGAGGGGAAGGTGTTCCCGAGTCTGGTGGTGTGCGCCTTTCAGCTTCTGTATCTTCTGCCTGACAGGAGAGGGGAGAAGGTGGTTTGGCAGGGGTGGGATAAGTCTTTGATATTAAACACAAAAGGCTGGAGTAACTCAGCGGGTCAGGCAGCATTTCTGGAGGAAAGGAATAGGTGATGTTTCGGGTCGAGACCCTTCATCAGACTCGACCCAAAACGTCACCTATTCCTTTTCTTCAGAGATGCTGCCTGACCTGCTGAGTGGCTCCAGCCTTTACCGTCTTAACTTCAGTGCAAACCAGCATCTGCACTTCCTTCTTACAGTCTTTGAGAATGTTGGCTGCTTTTCTGAGGCAGCATAAAATGTAGATGGAGTCAAATGTGGGACATCTGGTCTGTGTGATGGACTGGGCTACATCCACAACTCTGCAATTTCTCGCTTAATTCTCTGCCTCAGAAGGCAGTGGAGGCCAATTCTCTGGATGCTTTCAAGAGAGTTAGATAGCGCTCTTAAAGATAGCGGAGTCATGGGGATATGGGGTGAAGGCAGGAACGGGTATTGATTGTGGATGATCAGCCATGATCACATTGAATGGCGGTGCTGGCTCGAAGGGCCGAATGGCCTACTCCTGCTCCTTTGGCTATTAACTGGACTACACACAGCATAAAGTTATAAAAACATTGCGGATACTGCACCTTGCAAAGTGTTCCAGCAGTCCTCCGTACAGCACTGCAAGGTTTTCATTCGTGATGTGCTTCTTCGCGTCTCCATTACAGCAGTGACACCAGAAATTCTCCTCGTGCCGGGTGAAGTCGTATTTCTCCACTTTCACTTCTGAAAGAGTCTTACGTGCCTCTTCAAACCTGGGGGGGGGGGTTCAACAGTGACGACCTTTAGAAGAGACCATCACCTCTTGGCAACAATCATCCCTGACCCCAGTGAGACCACACCTGGAGCGTTGTGGGCATTTGTGGTCTACTCATGTAAAAGGAAGACTGATTCGTCGCCAGTGACCGGGTTCGATCCTGACCTTGGGTGCTGTCTGTGTGGAGTTTGCATGTTCTCCCTGTGACCATTTGGGTCTCTTCCGGGTACTCCGGTTTCCTTTCAACATCCCCAAAACAAGCTTGTTCATTGGTGCATTTCCCCATTTCAGGGGATTGCATGCGAAAGTGGGATGACAGAATAAGTGAAAATGGGTGACCGATGGTCGGCGGGGGACTTAGTGGGCCAGAGGGCCCATTTCCATACTGCATCTCTCAATTGATCTCCAGTAACCACTTTGAATTGCAACAACATTTCACACTGAGGACAGCAAGCAGGAGACACAGGGATAAAGGAGTGATTATAAAGAGCAAGGATCTTCCACTTAAGATGTTTTAAGATAATTGAAACTCCTTTCCCCCAGAGAAGCTGCCGGGACTTGGTCAATTCCTGAACTGAGATTGATGGCTTTTGGAAGGGAAAAGTATTAAGTGTTACATGCAGTTTATTTTACCATTTGGCTTGTGCTTTTTATTCTAACCTTTTGGTATGGATTTCCCAGTGCATCACAACTAGAGGTATCTGATGGTTAGCTGATTCAATTATTGTACTTTACAGTGAAGATCCCAAATTATGAAAACAATTCAATATTCACCAAACCACCTGCTATATCCCATTGCTCTGAACACACAGAACACATTTATTTAAGAAGGAACTGCAGATGCTGGAAAATCAAAGGTAGACAAAGTGCTGGAGAAACTCAGCGGGTGCAGCAGCATCTATGGAGCGAAGGAAATAGGCAAAGTTTCGGGCCGAAACCCTTCTTCAGACTGATGTAGGGTGGGGGGGGGGGGGGGGGGGTGGGGGGGGAGAATTTAGTTTCATGAGCGAGGGCCTGCTTATAAAAACAGACTAAAAAAAAAATCAAACTTCAGCAAATATCTGAAATTAGAGCTTCGTTTCAGTTAATAAGAACAGGTTTGGCCTATATTTATTAGGCAGAAGGTTGAATAATGACCTTGCAATTGGGTAAAGATTGGATTCTTTGTCTCGATGAAGATACATTAAGAATAAAATGTTGTCTTTTTCTTTCCAGGCTCCTTACAAAAGTCAAATTACTTGAATGCAACTTCAAATAAAATGTATAAGACATTTCTAATTACGAGTCAAGTATAGAATAAAAGAACCTCAAGCAATGAGT
>CM075988.1:22256560-22308226 GCA_038087875.1 Malacoraja senta
GTCTTCCTTCTTCTTCATCATCTTTCCCATCGCGAAGCCGAAGCCGCCGCCGGTCCCCGGACGCCGAGGATTCAGCCGCTCAAAGAGGCCGTCCTTGTCCCGAGGCGACGCTCGCTTCCTCCATTAAAAGTCGGCGAAATCATTAAAGGTCACGTCGCAGGACCTCGCCTTTAAGACGGGGGGGGGGGGGGGGGGGGGGAGGTTGCGAGTCCCCGCCCGACAGCGCCCCCTGTGCTGAAGGACCGGAGGCTGCCACAGCAACAGCAACAGCAACAAGATCACAGCAAGCACTGGGCTGCATTTAGGTAGCGCCTGTACTACAGAACCCCCACCCCCATTTTCATTTTTAGGTTCCACCCCCCCCCACCCCACCCCCATTTTCATGTTTAGGTTCCCTGTGCAGGGCAAAATCAAAATGGAAAGAAACATCAAAGAAAAATATATTAGGACAGAGATACAAGGCACAGAAGGCTGTGGAGGCCAAGTCAATTGATTCTTTTAAGGCAGAGGTGGATAGATTCTTGATTAGTACTGGTATCAGTGGTTATGGGGAGAAGGCAGGAGAATGGGGTTGAGAGGGAAAGCTAGATCAGCCATGATTGAATGGCGGATTAGACTTGATTGGCCGAAAGGCATAATTCTGCTCCTAGAATTTATGGACATGCTGGAATCTCGAGTAGAAAACAAACTGTTGGAGGAACACAGTGGGCCAGGCACCCACCCCCCTTCACAGATGCTGTCTGACCTGCTGAGATCCTCCAGCAATCTAGGTTTTGTTTGCATGTGTTGGAGCTGCTTGCTATCTTTCTTCTGAGAATTGTAAATTGTAAATGCTGGAAATCTAAAGTAATATGGGCACCCTGTCAACACGTGAAACAGAAGAAGTGTTTAATTTTAATGTGTACTGACAACGGATCGATTAAATTATCACTTGCAGCAGTATAACAGGCCTGTAACTACACAAATATGCTATAAACAACAATTCGATAAATTAAGAACTAATACTAATAATCCAAAAAAACTCAAAGTTCTTAATGTATCAAAGCCGTTGGCTTACATTTCAAAATTGGGTTGTGTTAAAATTTAATTCCCAAACAAATCGCACTCTTTTTGCTGACATTAAAGATTGCCCTTGTGGACATTGTTGACCATAGCTGACCACAATATCTCTCAAAGTGACAATGCAATAACCTCCTCTTATATTACAGCACGTTTTAGTTTGAGGCGGGGCGAGAACCAGTGGAAATCGCATTTCAGTTTGTAAACCGCGATTAGATCTGTGAATCCAGGTTGTGAAATTTACACTCAGAGGTGCAAATTGCAGTAGAGTGGTGGGCATTGCAAAATATTGGGGTGGGTGGGGAGGATATTTCAAGTTTGAGGTACAATGTTCTTTTAATTTCTTTTGCGGAAGTACCCAAAGCTCGCGATAGTGTTAGTTTCAGTTTACCAGTGGTGTGTGTCTTTCTATTTTCTCCCTCCCTCTCTCTCTCTTTCGCTTTAGTGGGATCGCCGCAGAGGGAGAGAGAGAGACACACACACACAGAAATACAGCGGTGGTCGGGATCCACGGTGATAAAAGGTGAGGGAGATAGCTCGCTGCCTGCTGGAGCCACATTTGTATCAACCCCCACCCGGGCGACACACTGTAGCGGGTGGTAGGCAATGGGGTGACCGGTGGAAGGAAAGGCAGAGAGGTGTCAGGAGAGAGAGAGGATACCTGCTTTCCTGCATGTTTCCCACCGTTTGTCCTTGCTCTCCCCCACTGCTGTCGCCCCAAATTCCAGCAGATTGCAGCTAAACCATAAAACGTGGCGATTTCACTCTCTCTAAAAGTAGGCTTTTATACGTCATCTCAACCTCTCTCCTCTCCCTCCTGTCTGAAAGTCGTTGCACTGAGTCACCTAGCTGTTCAAGGTAATGTGAATAGTTCAATAAGGGACGATGGTAATTGTGACTGGACTGTTCCAGGGAATCCCCTTTTCTTTAAACCTCAAATATCAGCGTGTTGCTTTTTTTTTTGTTGATGCAGTGATTTGCTTTGTAACTTGAATCATATGATTACATTGTCACCTTTATGTGTGTGTGGTTGGGGGTGGGGAGGGAATATGCTGTCGCGTTGCCTCCAAGTGTAAGGCAGTTGGTAAAGAATATAATTGAGCAGAGTGCATGGATTTTGAGAGGGAAATGATGTTTGACTAATCTGTTGGTGTTTTTGAGGTGACGGGGAACACCAATGGAAGTGATATATTCAAATTTTATGAAGGCTTTCGGTAAGATTTACAAGGTGGAGAGGATGTTTCCACTAGTGGGAGAGTCTAGGACTAGAGGTCATAGCCTCAGAATTAAAGGACGTTCTTTTGGGAAGGAAATGGGGAGGAATTTCTTTAGTCAGAGGGTGGTGAATCTGTGGAATTATTTGTCACAGATGGCTGTGGAGGCCAAGCCAGTGGATATATTTCAGGCAGAGATAGATAGATTCTTGATTAGTACAGGTGTCAGAGGTTATGGGGAGACGTTAGGTGAGAGAGATAGATCAGCCATGATTGAATGGCGGAGTAGACTTGATGGGCTGAATGGCCTAATTCTATACCTATCACTTGTAATCTTATGGACAGGATTGGAGGACAGGGAATTTGGGAACGTACTGATGTGGATTGGGTGTTGGTAGTCAGTCAGAACCCCAGTTCAGTTTAGTTTGTTGTTTGTTGTCACGTGTACCGAAGTACACTGAAAAGCTTTTGTTGTTTCCTGGTTCCCAGGATTAAATATGAGAGGGCATAGTTACCAGGCAAGTGGGCCAAGTTTAAAGGGGATGTGCGGGGCAAGTTTTTGTTACACAGAGAGTGGAAGGTGACTGGAACATGTTGCCAGTGGTGGTGGTGGAGGCAGGTACAATAGTGGTATTTAAGAGATATTTGGATAGGCACATGGATATGGAGGATGTGCAGGCAGATAAGACTTGGTTTTCTGATCATGTTCAACACAGGCAATGTGGGCCGAAGGCTTGTTCTTATGCTGTTCTGTGCTAACAGAAAACAACGTGTAGGAATAAATAGGTCCTTGGTATACACAAAATGCTGGAGTAACTCAGCGGGACAGGCAGCATCTCTGGAGAGAAGGAATGGGTGACGTTTCGGGTCGTGACCCTTCTTGAGACTGATGTCAGGGGTTATGGGGAGAAGGCAGGAGAATGGGGTTGAGAGGGATAGACTGATCAGCCATGATTGAATGGCGGAGTAGAGTTGATGGGCTGAATGGCCTAATTCTGCGCCTAGAACTTTTGAACTTTACCCATGGCCTCACTGGCAATGGAGGAGGCCCAGGTCAGTATGGAATGGGAAGGAGAGTTGAAATGGTTAGCAACCGGGAGATCCAGCAAGCCTTGGCGGAACAAGCGCATGTTCGGCTAAATGGTCGCTGAGTCTATGCTTGGTCTCACCAATGTGCAGGAACCCACATCGGAAACACTGGATGTAGTAAATGAGGTTGGAGCATCTCTGGAGAGAAGGAATGGGTGACGTTTCGGGTCGAGACCCTTCTTCAGCTTTTTCCTGTCTATCTTCGGTTTAAACAGGCTTCTGCAGTTCCTACTTACCCATCAATCACCCGTACACTAGTTCTATCCTACACACCAGGGACAATTTACAGAAGCCAATTAACCTACAAACCTGCACGTCTTGGGATATGGGAGGAAATCGGAGCACCCGGAAGAAACCATGACGGTCACAGGGAGAAGGTAAACTCCATGCCGACAGCGCCCGAGCTCAGGATTGAACCTGGGTCCCTGATGCTGTGAGGAAGTAGCTCATAAGTTCATAGGTGATAGGAGCAGAATTAGGCCATGCGACCCATCAAGTCTACTCCGCCATTCAATCATAGCTGATCTATCTCTCCCTCCTAACCCCATTCTCCTGCCTACTCCCCATAATCCCTGACACACGTATTAATCCACCGCTGCACCACTGTACTGCCAGGCAGTTGTTCCACAATTGGTGACCGTCCCTTTAACCTGAGGCCAAAGCTCTGTGGGCGCTGCTCTAAAGCACTTCAGTTCCTTCCTGCTCTCGCAAACCACCCTTTATAAAAGAATCCTACTTCCCTGCTCCAGTTAATCTTCTTACCGAGTCCACACACAAGATTAGAAGTTGTTCAGCAGAGCTGAACACACTTCTCGGCATCTGCATACAATGGCGTCTGTCTTGTCGCTTCTTGTGCTTGGTAGTGGAAAGATTGGTGAAAGCTCTTTCCTTGATCCCGCTCTTGTTAATGCTTCTGTGGAACGCTGGGTTGTAACAGCAAATTAGGGCGACACAGTGGCACAGCGGTAGAGTTGCTGCCTTACAGCGCCAGAGACCTGGGTTCGATCCTGACTGTGGGTGTTGTGTGCACGTTCTCCCCTTGACTGCGTGGGGTTTCCCCGAGAGCTCCGATTTTCTTCCACAGACGTGCAGGTTTCTACGTTGGTGGGCTGAAGGCCTGTTTCCATGCTGTATCTCTCTAGCTTATAGCATGAATTGTTTGTAGACCTGTCAGAATGCGCTCGTTAAAAATAACATGGACCTGCATTTGCTCTTTGAAGTCCCTTGTGTCTCCATTGCAACCTTGGGAGTCCTGTTTTTTGAAGTGCATCACTGTTGAGAAAATCAGCATCGTCCTAGCAGCAAGTAATCACGCACGACAGCCTGGGTTTTGTGTTGCTGGTGGAAGAATAAATCTTGGTGAGGACAGACGGGAATTGCAGACGCTGGTTTTCACAGAAGGATGCCACCGGAGACAAAGTGGTGGAGTGACTCAGTGGGTCAGGCAGTGTCGCTGGGGAACATGGATCTGTGCAGTTTCGTGTCGGGGTCTGTTTGTGTTGGAGATTTGATTGTTGCAGGGAGCAGAATTCAAGACCATAAACTTTTTTTTTAAATTCTACTTGCAGAAAACGGTGGCCATGAAGTCTTCAATATCAATCGGTAAGTGTTATTTTACTTTCAGAGATCTCTTTCAAACATCAGATATTGGACAGTTTTGATGTTGGCCATCATTAGCTGCTTTTCCTATCATTTGCCATTCCTTGCTATTGAGGGAGTGCAGGGTAGGTTTACAAGGTTAATTCCGGGATGGCGGGAGTGTCCTATGCTGAGAGAATGGAGCAGCTGGGCTTGTGCACTCTGGAGTTTAGAAGGATGAGAGGGAATCTCATTGAAACATATAAGATTGTTAAGGACATGGGCACGCTAGAGGCAGGAAACATGTTCCCGATGTTGGGGGAGTCCAGAACCAGGGGCCACAGTTTAAGAATAAGGAGTAAGCCATTTAGAACGGAGACGAGAAAACACTTTTTCTCACAGAGAGTGGTGAGTGTGTGGAATTCCCTGCCTTAGCGGGCGGTGGAGGGAGGTTCTCTGGATGCTTTCAAGAGAGAGCTAGATAGGGCTCTTAAAAATAGCGGAGTCGGGGGATATGGGGAGAAGGCAGGGACGGGGTACTGATTGGGGATGATCAGCCATGATCACATTGAAGGTCAAATGGCCTACTCCTGCACCTATTGTGTATTGTCTATTGTCTATATCAGATATTGTACAGTTTTGATGTTGGCCATCATTAGCTGCTTTTCCTATCATTTGCCATTCCTTGGCCAGGCCCAGAGTGGCTCATTAAATGCGGTTAAATTGCAAAGTATATGCTCCTATAAATGCCTTTTAGACGTTATAATTGTATTGGCCTCTTCCACCTCTTCTTGTAGCTCATTCTACACACTCTTCACCCACTGTGTGAGAAACCTGGGTACATCGGAGCAATCCCTGTTCCAGGCGTACACTGGCCCTATCCCTGAAGTCTATCTCCGCTACATTGATGACTGCATCGGGGCTATCTCCTGCATCCATGCAGAACTCACGGACTTCATTAACTTCACTACTAATTTCCATCCTGTACCCAAATTCAAATTCAAATTCAAATTCACATCTCGACCCGCAATGTCACCCATTCCTTCTCTCCAGAGATGCTGCCTGTCCCGCTGAGTTACACCAGCATTTGGTGTCCATCTTCGATGTAAACCGGCATCTGCAGTTCCTTCCTACACAACATGCCGGTGAATCTCTTCTGCATTCTTTCTAATCTCACCACATCCTTCCCATTGTGTGGTGACGGGGACTGCACACAGTACTCCAAGAGTGGCCTGACCAATGTGTTGTTCAGCTGAAACATGACCTCCCAACTCCTATACTCAATGCCTTGGGCTATTAAGGCAAACATGCAGAATGCCCTGTATACTATCCTATTTCCAGGGTATCGGGTATCACTATACATAAGCTCTTGGATAAACATCCCAGATACAGTACAAGTGTACAGCAGTAGTACACTTAGACAGATTTGGTGCCAATTTCAACCCAGTTTGTTATAGAATTGAAGAGTCATACAGTGTGGAAACAGGCCCTTCGGCCCAACTTGCCCACACCGACCTACATGTCCCATCTACACTAGTCCTACCTGCCTGCATTTGGCCCATATCCCTCTGAACCTGTCCTTGTATCTGTCTAAACCTATCCATGAACCTGTCTGAGATAGTGCCTGCCTCAACTACCTCCTCTGCAGCTCGTTCCATACACCCACCGCCCTCTGTGGTTCCTATTAAATCTTTCCTCCCTCACCTTAAACCTATGTCCTCGGGTTCATGATTCCCCGACTCTGGGCAAGACACCCTGTGCTTTTACATAATCAATTCCTCTCATGATTTTGTTATTAATTGCTCCACCGCTTGGTGGAGTTACAGGCCGCACCCGTCCCATGCGCTCGGCCTTTTCGATCGGGGCCCGATCCAACTATGACTCTGGTGATGAAGATTGAAGCTGTTGTACTTTGCATCCTGTTAGTGTTTGACGCCTTCCCTTCGCTTTCCCAACCCTTGCAGGCGAGATGGCTTTCGACTGGTGCAAGATGGCCCCCGAGTGTTATCTGCAACACTGCCACCTCGCCTTTGTCAACGTGTTTGATGAGCTCCTCTTCAGCCAGCAGCACGAGCCGACCAGATACCTCAAGTGGGCCCAGGATGGGTTGCTGCTCAGTAAGAAAGTGTAAGTTTCTTTAAAAAAAATCGATGACTCTTGGATAGGAAAGGTTCAAGAGTCACGAGTGTTTTATTGCCATATGTCCCAGATAGAACAATGGAATTCTTACTTGCAGCAGCACAACAGAATACGGTGAAGGTTTCGAGGGGTATTGGCCAAATGAGGACAAATAGGACTAGTGTACTTTGGGCATCTTGGTTGGCATGGACAAGTTGGACTGAAAGTCCTGTTTCCAAGCTCCAAGACCCTTTCATTCGCCCTAGGGCCCCATCGCCGACCCTGGGGCCCAATCCATGACTAATTTAGAAGGATGAGAGGGGATCTCATTGAAACATATAAGATTGTTAAGGGCTTGGACGTGCTCGAGGCAGGAAACATGTTCCCGATGTTGGGGGAGTCCAGAACCAGGGGCCACAGTTTAAGAATAAGGAGTAAGCCATTTAGAACGGAGACGAGGAAACACTTTTTCTCACAGAGAGTGGTGAGTCTGTGGAATTCTCTGCCTCACAGGGCGGTGGAGGCAGTTTCTCTGGATGCTTTCAAGAGAGAGCTAGATAGGGCTCTTAAAAATAGCGGGATATGGGGAGAAGGCAGGAACAGGGTACTGATTGTGGATGATCAGCCATGATCACATTGAATGGTGGTGCTGGCTCGAAGGGCCAAATAGCCTACTCCTGCACCTATTGTCTATTGTCTAATTCAACAGACATTACATCAATGAGAACAGCCTGTCCCAGTTAGCTACGTGTGGGTAAAAGGAGATGGAGTCACACCCTGTTCTCGGTCATTTTGCGCTTGAAGGCACTGGGCCTGTACTCGCTGGTGTTTAGAAGGATGAGGGGGGACCTCTTTGAGACTTGCCGAATAGTGAAAGGTCTGGATAGAGTGGATATGGGGAGGATGTTTCCACGAGTGGGAGAGTCTAGAACCATAAGTCTTAGAATAAAAGTACGTACCTTTAGAAAGGAGATGAGAAGGAATTTCTTTCATCAGAGGGTGGTGAATCTGTGGAATTCATTGCCACAGAAGGCTGTGGAGGCCAAGTCAATGTATATTTTTAAGGCGGAGATTGACAGATTCTTGATTAGTGAGGGTGTCAGGAGTTAAGGGGCGAAGGTGGGTGAATGGGGTTGAGAGGAAAAATTAGATCAGCCATGATTGAATGGTGGAGTAGACTTGATGGGCCGAATGGCCTAATTCTGCTCCTAGAACTTATTAACTTATTTTCTGAAGAGTTACCGACTCCTTCTGGAGTGTAGTTAAACCAGGACTGATCACAGTTTGGTATCATCAAGTTATGTTACATGTCTGAGCCTATTCCACCCCTGGAGGCAGCACAGTTGAAGCTAATGCCGTCATATGTACAGGCAAGGCTTGGTGCTGGGACCGCAGCTATTTACAATATACATCAATGATTTGGATGAAGGGATTCAAAGTAACATTAGCAAATTTGCAGATGACACAAAGCTGGGTGGCAGTGTGAACTGTGAGGAGGATGCTATGAGAATGCAGGGTGACTTGGACAGGTTGGGGGAGTGGGCAGATGCATGGCAGATGATGTTTAATGCGGATAAATGTGAGGTTATCCACTTTGGTATCAAAATCAGGAAGGCAGATTACTATCTAAATGGCGTCGTTGGGAAAAGGGGAAGTACAACGGGATCTGGGGGTCCTTGTTCATCAGTCTATGAAAGTAAGCATGCAGGTACAGCAGGCAGTGAAGAAAGCGAATGGCATGTTGGACATAAAACAAGAGGAATCGAGTATAGGAGCAAAGAGATCTTTCTGCAGTTGTACAGGGCCCTAGTGAGACCACACCTGGAGTATTGTCCCCTAATTTGAGGAAGGACATTCTTGCTATTGAGGGAGTGCAGCGTAGGTTGACAAGGTTAATTCCCGGGATGGCGGGACTGTCATATGCTGAGAGAATGGAGCGGCTAGGCTTGTACCCTCTGGAGTTTAGCAGGATGAGAGGGCATCTTATTGAAACATATAAGATTGTTAAGGGTTTGGACACGCTAGAGGCAGGAAACATGTTCCCGATGTTGGGGGAATCCAGAACCAGGGGCCATAGTTGAAGAATAAGGGGTAAGCTATTTAGAACGGAGACGAGGAAACACATTTTCTCACAGAGAGTTGTGAGTCTGTGGAATTCTCTGCCTCAGAGGGCGGTGGAGGCAGGTTCTCTGGATACTTTCAAGAGAGAGCTAGATAGGGCTCTTAAAGATAGCGGAGTCAGGGGATATGGGGAGAAGGCAGGAACGGGGTACTGATTGGGGATGATCAGCCATGATCACATTGAATGGCGGTGCTGGCTTGAAGGGCCGAATGGCCTATTCCTGCACCTATTGTCTATTGTCTATTGTAAGGAAATGATAATCTCGAATCTGAGCACCCGCAATTACTGTTAAACCCCTCCCAAATTCTGGACCTTATTTTTCCAAACCAGTACGTCTTAGCAGCGTGGGAGGGAACCAGAACACCCGGGGAAAACCCACGCAGTCACAGGGAGAACGTATAAACTCCGTAAGAACAGTACCCATGGCCAGGATGGAACCCGGGTCTCCGGTACTCGGGGACAAGATTTAATAGGAATATGTTGAATACTTCCACCCTGGGGAAGAAGGTTCTGACTGTCTACTCTATCTATGGCTCTCATCATTTTTTACATAGTCTCCCCTCAACCTCCGACAGTTCCAGAGAAAACCACGCCGTGATGCATCAGGTAGTGCTGCTGCCTCACCGCACCAGCCACCCAAGTTTGATCCCAACAGTGGAGTCTTTGTGTGTGTGTGTGTGTGTGTGTTTGTGGAATTTGCACGTTCTCCCTCAATAGACAATAGGTGCAGGAGTAGGCCATTTGGCCCTTCGAGCCAGCGCCACCATTCAATGTGATCTTGGCTGATCATCCCCAATCAGTACCCCGTTCCTGCCTTCTCCCCATATCCCCTGACTCCGCTATTTTGAAGAGCCCTATCTAGCTCTCTCTTGAAAGCATCCAGAGAACCTGCCTCCACCGCCCTCCGAGGCAGAGAATTCCACAGACTCACCACTCTCTGTGAGAAAAAGTGTTTCCTCGTCTCCGTTCTAAATGGCTTACTCCTAATTCTTAAACTGTGGCCCCTGGTTCTGGACTCCCCCAACATCGGGAACATGTTTCCTGCCTCTAGTGTGTCCAAGCCCTTAACAATCTTATATGTTTCAAGATTGTTAAGGGCTTGGACACACTAGAGGCAGGAAACATGTTCCCGATGTTGGGGGAGTCCAGAACCAGGGCCCTCTGGCTGTGTGGATCTCCTCCAAGTGCTCCAGTTCCCTCCCACGTCCTAAAGGCACGTGGGCTGTTCGGTTCATTGGCCACTGTGCATGACGTCCAATGTAGGCGGGCAGTAGATTTGATGGGTTTATGGGGAGAAGTTACCACCCCCCACCCCCACCCTCCTCTCTACTTTCAGTCTGAAGAAGGGTTCCGACCCGAAACGTCACCCATCCTTTTTCTCCAGAGATGCTGCCCGACCCGCTGAGTTGCTCCAGCACTTTGTGTCTATCTTCGGCCGAAACCAGCATCTGCAGTTCATTCCATCACAGGTTGAAGGATGGTTAGGAATGGAACGCAAAAGCCTGTTTTTCAGAAATGCATATACAGTAATCCAAATTAAAAAATAAAAAAACACTCCTTTTTTGCAAATTGATCTCAAGGTTTGCTGTCTGGCAGTGACTGTCGTTGAACAGCTAGTCTCAGACCTGTGGATTCAGAGGCTGTCTGTATCTTGGCTCTGGGTCTTTTGCAAGCTGAGCTGGAACCTCGCCTGAGTTTGGTGGGAATGTGTGAATCAGTCAGTCAGTGGCAGCTTTCACAGCCTTTGCTTGATGATAAAATTAAAAAAAACTCCCTGCTTATTGACCTTGGTGATTTTAAAAAGCAAAGCTCCAAAGAAACATCACCTATTTTCTCCAGAGATGCTGCCAAGGCCGCTGAGTTACGCCAGCACTTGACGGCTATCTTCGCTGTAAACCAGCAATCTGCAGTTCTTTCCTACACATTTTGTGCTGGGCCGTGCCTGGCTGAATTGACCCAACACTGAACTTGGGAACTTTTCACACCTGGTGTAAGGTCCATTTTCAATAGTTTGGAACTAAAATTAACGCTAAGCGTAGGTAGACAAAAGTGCTGGAGAAACTCAGCGGGTGAGGCAGCATCTATGGAGCAAAGGAAATAGGCAACGTTTCGGCCCGAAACGTTGCCTATTTCCTTCGCTCCATAGATGCTGCCTCACCCGCTGAGTTTCTCCAGCACTTTTGTCGACCTTCGATTTTCCAGCATCTGCAGTTCCTTCTTAAACTTAATGCTAAGCGAGCTATGTTACGATCATGTGTGTGTCTCTCTTCTGGTTAAACGTCTACTGGAGACTCTAGTCTTTTAACCTCTCGTGATTCTGCTTCTGAATTTCGCCCTGAATGCTGACGTTCACTTCAGCTGCCCGGCTTCGCAGGGTCCTATGCTCCCTCCCTCAACTCCATTGCCTCTCCCTGCCCACACCCCTTAAACTTTCCAATTTAGGCAACCAGGAGGCTGAGAGGTGATCTTATAGAGGTGAACAAGATCATGGATCGGATATAGATCGGGTAAATGCACAGAGTCTTTTACCCAGAGTAAGGAAATCAAGAACCAGAGGTAAGGGTGAAGTCACCCTCTCCCGGGCGGCACGGTGG
Source organism: Malacoraja senta (assembly GCA_038087875.1). Lineage (NCBI taxonomy): Eukaryota > Metazoa > Chordata > Chondrichthyes > Rajiformes > Rajidae > Malacoraja > Malacoraja senta. The sequence continues at coordinate 22,268,335 of CM075988.1, forward strand.
CGCAGTGCTAGAGCTGCTGCCTTGCAATGCAAGAGACCCGGGTTCGATCCTGACTAAGGGTGCTGTCTGTGTGGAGTTTGTACGTTCTCCCCTGTGACCTCGTGGGTTTGCACCGGGTGCTTGGGTTACTTCCCCACACTCCAAAGACGTGCAGGTTTGTAGGTGAATTGGCTTCGGTAAAATTGTAAACTGCCCCTAGAGTGTGTAGGGTAGTGCTAGTGATCGCTGTTCTGTGGGCCGAAGGGCCTGTTTCCGCGCTGTATCTCTAAACTAAGCCCCAGCCTCTTGCCCCGACATCAAAGCAACCGGTTGTTCCACTGACTGTGTGGCAAGCTGGTTTGGAGCCGAGATAAAGGGTGCCTTGCAACCTGTGTACGTTTTGCTTCCTCCTCTTCGCAGTCTTGTGAGTTTGGCAGGTTGCCAAGTTGGGAATGAGTGGGCAGATTCTGCCACTGTACAGCGTGGGAGAATGTTCTAGCACATGGCACCGCGGCAAGAAGGACCTGTAATTTTAATCAGTCGCTTATCCACTTCCCATTGTGTGCTTGAATTTTGTGTTGCCGTTGTGACAAGTGTGGGATCTGTTGACAGCTGCCGTGAGATACCTGTGAACAACCTCCCATTAGCATTTCAGTTCAAAATGCATCTCGTTCCTTCTGCCGGGGACCTGACTCTGATCCCTAACGTTTGCTCCTTTCCCCTCGTATCCGAGTCAGTAGGTCGCGGGTTGAGGTTCTCCCGAGTGCACAGCTCGGGCGGTACTGGCGGAGCATGGCACTGGCTTATAGTTTTTTAGTTTTAGAGATACGGTGCGGAAACAGGCCTTTCGGCCCACCGAGTCCGCACCGACCAGCGATCCCCGCACATTAACGCTACCCTGCACACGCTAGGGGACAATTTACACATACACCAAGCCAATTGACCTACAGACCTGTGCGTCTTTGGAGTGTGGGAGGAAACCGAAGATCTCGGAGAAAACCCACGCGGTTGCGGGGAGAACGTACAAACTCCGTACAGACAGCACCCGCAGTCGGGATGGAACCCGGGTCTCCAGAGATCCCATGCCCATACATTCAAGATGGTCAGTGCTGACTACCAAGTCTCAGAGCAGCTTCTTCCCAACAACCACAACACCACACAACACCAACCCTAACTATGAACTTCTATGGTTAGGAAGGAACTGCATATCCTGGTTTTTCCAAAGATGGACACAAAATGCTGGAGTAACTTGGCAGGTCAGGCAGCATCTCTGGAGAAACGGATTAGGTGATGTGTCAGGCCGGAACCCGTCTGAAGAAGGGTTCCGATTCGAAACGTCACCTATTCCCTTTCTCCAGAGATGCTGCCTGACCCGCCAAGTTACTCCAGCACTTTGTGTCTATGAACTTTCATGGACTGTCTTTAATTGCACCGAGAACTTTGTTTTTTGTTTGCACGAGTAATAAGGTTATTAACGTATGGAACGAGCTGCCTGAGAAGGTAGTTGAGGCAAGTTCTATCACAGTGTTTAAGATACATTTAGACAGGTAAGTGGATAGGATGAGTTTGGTGGGATATGGGGCAAACGCAGGCATGTGGGACGAGTGTAGATGGGGAATGTTGGTCAGCATGGGCAAGTTGGGCCGAAGGGCCTGTTTCCACGCTGTATGACTATGATTCGTACATTGGAGACAAGATCTCTGTGCTGCTTCCAGATCATCTTACAGCAGCTGGAAGTATGTCTACGAGGTGACCGGTCGAGGGCATGGCTGGGACTCCAAGCCGGATAGTGGTCAGCACCCACCATGTAGGTAGGGAGCTAAACAGACCGCCCTAGGAGCTGACCGGTGGAGTCGACAAACTCCGAGTTTGGAGAAAATGGAAGAGGGCTTGAAGTAGGGATGACGTATGAATTCTCCCCATCTCCGTGTCAAGGCCTCCAACACATCCAGTCAATGGAGGTGAGACGGCTCATGGGATGAAAGAAGGAGAATGGGGCCGAGGCAAAGATCAGCCATGATCGAAATGGCGGAGCAGACTCGATGGGTCGAATGGCCTAACCCTGCTCCTATATCTTTTGATCCTCTGAGGGGGGAAGGCCGAGGGATGGAATGAGACCATGGAGGGACACTTGATCACCCGAGGATTGCTTGGCTTTTGCACAATACCCAGAGGTTTGGTTGAGACTTGGATTGAGCTTGTTTGCTTCTTCTTGGTCCGGCAGGAATTGCAAAGACGCAGCGGTGGATTTGACTGTGATCCAGACGATGGAAATCTTCTGGACGATTTATGGTGAGATGAAGAAGAAATGTGTAAGTTGCAACTCCCTGTCTTTGGTCACGTGGAGGGGTGGGGGAGGGGGTGGAATCGCATTAGTGATTAGTACGGGTGTCGTGGGTTATGGGGAGAAGCCAGGAGAATGGGGTTGAGAGGGGGAGATAGATCAGCCATGATTGAATGGTGGCGTAGACTTGATGTGGCGAATGGCCTAATTCTGCTCCTAGAACTTAACGTATGTGTGTTGGACTAAGTGTTGTAGGGGATAGAGAAATGTCAATGGTTCAGGTCAAGAACCTGCGTCAGGACAGAGAGAAGATGGTCAACTATACAAAGGGGAAAGAGAGGGGTGAGGGACGAGGTCTTCAGCCCAACTTGCCCACACTGGCTAACATGCTCCATCTACACCAGTCCCACCTGCCTGCATTTAGCCCATATCCCTCTAATCCTATCCGATCCATGTAGCTGTTCAAATGTCTCTTCAATGTTGTGATAGTACTTGCCTCAACTACCTCCTCCGACAGCTCATTCCATCTACCCACCACCCTTTTGTGCAAGATAAGAGTTGCCCTACTTAGGAGTTGCCATATAGGTTCCTATTAAATCTTTCCCCCCTCACCTTAAATCTATGTCCCCTGGTTCTGGATTCCCCCACCCTGGGAATCTATTCCTGTCGTGATTTTATACATCTCTATGAGATCACCTTTCATCCTCCTGCACTCCAAAAAATAAAGTCCTAAGATGAGAGATGGAAGGCAGGTGAAACCAGATGGGGCAGGGGAACAAACATGGGTAATGGGGAGGGATGTGGTAAAGGGGACATTTAATGTTCATACTATTGGATTGTAGCCCACCCAGGCAGTGATGATAGCCCCTTCAAAGGAATGTTTGTGTTGGGTGGGGTAGTTAAATGGGCTTTGGGCCGAGCGGACATTAACCTGTTCAAAGCCGTGGTGTTTAGCAGTTGAATCCTTGCTCATCTTCGATCCTCATTCTCTTCCCTTCCAATGTAAAGCACTTTGGTCAATGAGAGTTGTTTTTTAAATATGCTATAGAAATAAAAGTGAATTGACTTGACGACTTCCCTGGTTCTATTTCAGAATCATAACAGGTTTGTTGCTGCCCTTCTGAAGACCTTCGAACGAACCCAGGTGAGAGACGGAGGTGAATGAGACCCGTCCTGTCAGCGGCGTTTAGCATGTACCTGTCTGGATGTGTGTTAAACTGGAGGTGGAGAAACTAGTCACGGGTGGCGCAGCGGTAGAGTTGCTGCCTTACAGCGAATGCAGCGCCGGGGACCCGGGTTCGATCCCAACTAGGGTGCTGTTCTGCCCGTGACCTGCGTGGGTTTTCTCTGAGATCTTCGGTTTCCTCCCACACTCCAGACGTACAGGTTTGTAGGTTAATTGGCTTGGTAAATGTAAAAATTGTCCCTAGAGGGTGTAGGATGGTGTTAATGTGCGGGGATCGCTGGTCATGTTCTTTAGCAAATCTTTCATTCATTTGTTCTATATCTCTCTACATCACCGTCTATATCCTTTCCCCTGACTCACCTATTCCCTCTCTCCAGAGATGCTGTCTGACCCGCTGAGTTACTCCAGCTTTTTGTGTCTATCTTCTGTACTGTTCTATATTCTTTGCTGTAACTTTCCAAAGTTCCTGAGGCAAGTGACATGCAGTAGCTTTCCTTTAGTAAACTTTCCGTTGCCCCGAATGCGATTGTCTGCTGTTAATTATGTCGTATAGTGTAGCAATACATTAATTGTGCAAACATCGCTTGTCATCATCTAATTATTCTATTAATCACGCTGATTTAAATCTATATTGTTGTCTTTAACAGATGACAAAACCCTGTTTCCATCTCAACGAAGATTTCAGCTGGTTGGCAATGGGAGAGTTTTGCCAGCGTTGCCATGGTGATCTGTTTGCAGTGGTACTTTCTCCCCCCTACATTGCCATAGTGCCACAGCGTATCATCCATTTAATGTCAAACTGTATTAGGTATTTGGTGAAACAAGGAACAGCAGATGCTGGCTTACAATGAAGGACACAAAGTGCTGGAGTAACTCAGTGGGTCGGGCAGCATCTGTGGAGAACATGGAGAGGTGACGTTTCAGGGCCAGACTCTCGGCCTGGACTTTGAAGATGAGTCCCGACCCGAATCGTCACTTATCCAGAGATGTGTAAGAAGGAACTGCAGAAGCTGGTTTCATCCGAAGAAAGACACCAAAAGCTGGAGTAAGTCAACGGGACAGGCAGCATCTCTCGAGAGAAGGAATGGGTGGCGTTTCGAGTTGAGACCCTTCTTCAGACTGGTTAGGGATAAGGGAAATGAGAGATATAGATGGTGATCTGGATAGATAAAGAACAATGAATGAAAGATATGCAGAAAAAGTATCTCAGGATATCCAGATATGCTGCCTGACCCGCTGAGTTACTCCAGCACTTGTTGTCTCTGTTTGTGTTAGCTATTAAGAAACCTTAATAGCCCTGTCCCACGGTACGAGTTCATTCCAAGAACTCTCCCGAGTTAAAAAAAAATCAAATTCGTGGTAAGCACGGAGAATGAACGTAGCGGTACGTCGGAGCTCGGGGACGTCTCTTAGCGCTAACGGCAGGTACTCGGGAAGACTCGCTAACGGCAGGTAAGCACGGGAAGACTGGTGAAGATTTTTCAACATGTTGAAAAATGTCCACGAGAGCCCCGAGTACCGACGAGTGGCCATTACCGTAAATCTCCGAGTTCGAATCGGGGCAAACTCGGGAGAGCTCTTGGAATGAACTCGTACCATGGGACAGGGCTTTAACCCTTTTTCTTTCTCCGCAGGTGCTTTGTGGCCAGCTCAGTATTTCCAGCGAGCAGTGTTTGTGTAAACATTGACAGTTTCTTTCTGCCGTCCCACTAGGATGACGCTGAGCTGAAGGAGATCATCTGCTGTGCAAAGCCTGTAATAAAGCAGATTGCCATCGACAACATAGCCCCCCACTGGACAGATCTGCAGAAGGACACAGCGCTGACAATACTACTTGCTCACTGTAAGTGCGGCTCTGCCACATAAAAAAAGTACAGGAAGGAACTGCAGAGGCTGGTTTAAACTGATGATAGACACAAAATGCTGGAGTAACTCAGCGGGACAGACAGCATCTCTGGAGAGAAGGAATGCTGCCTGTCCCTCTGAGTTACTACCTTTAAAAAGTAATTGCCTTTAGAGATTCCATTGTTTACACCACAGTTCACTTTAATTCTGACTCACGGCAGACTAAGTTTACATTCGCGAAATAGAAATAGAACCGTTCAGTGCATGAAAGAACTGCAGAGGCTGGTTTAAACCAAAGATAGACACAAAATGCTGGAGTAACTCGGCGGGACAGGCAGCATCTCTGGAGAGAAGGAAGGGGTGATGTTTCGATCTCGACCCGAAACGTCACCCATTCCTTCTCTCCAGAGAAGCTGCCTGTCCCGCTGAGTTACTCCAGCATTTTGTGTCTATAGAACAGTGCAGCGCAGGAACAGGCCCTTCGGCCCACCAGGTCTGTGTCTAATATGCTAATATGATACCAAGACCAATTCTTACCAGTAGAAACAAGGATCAAAGAGATGCTGGCTTACAGAAAAAGGCACAAGGTGCTGGAGTAACTCAAGGGGTCAGACAGGGGTCTCTGGAGGACGTGGATAGGTGACGTTTCTTATCACCTCTTCCTGCCAGCATATAATCTTTATCTGCATATATATCTGACTCCACCACTACTCCTGGCAGCGCGTTCCATACACCCTCTCCCCTAGAAAGCTACAGTATTTCATATTCTCATCCAGGGGAAAAAGGTTCTAGCCGTCTACCCTAAATATGCGTCTCATAATTTTATACACTTCTATCAGGTCTCCCTGCAGCCTACGGCGTTCCAGAGAAAGTGTGTCCAACCTTTCCTTGTATCTAATACTCTCTGATCCAGGCATCATTCTGTTAAACCTGAAGAAGGGTTTCGGCCCGAAACGTTGCCTATTTCCTTCGCTCCATAGATGCTGCTGCATTTTTCTCCAGCATTTTTGTGCACATTCTGTTAAACCTTCTCTGCACTCTTTCCAAAGCCTCCACAAACTTCCCGTATTGGGGCCACCAGAAATCATTTAGACTTTGGAGATACAGCGCCGAAACAGGCCCTTTGGCCCATCTAGTCCGCGCCGACCAGCAATCACTCTGTGCACTGGTACTATCCTACATATCGGGGACAATTTTACAAATTACCAAAGCCAATTAACCTCCGAACCTGTACGTCTTTGGAGTGTGGGAGGAAACCGGAGCTCCCGGAGAAACCCACGCAGGTCACGGGGAGAACTGACAAACTCTGTTCAGACAGTGCCCTTGGTCAGAATTGAACCCGGGTCTCTGGCGCTGTAAGGCAGCAACTCTACGGTCACAGTGGCGCAGCGGTAGAGTTGCTGCCTTACAGCGAATACAGCGCCGGAGACCAGGGTTCTCCCACACTCTAAAGACGTACAGGTTTGTAGGTTAATTGGCTTGGTAAATGTAAAAATTGTCCCTGGTGGGTGTAGGATGGTGTGAATGTGCAGGGATCGCTGGTCGGCGTGGACCCGGTGGGCCGAAGGGCCTATTTCCGCGCTGTATCTCTAAACTAAACTACCACTGTGCCGCCCCCTTTGTTTTGGCTTTTGTTGTTGTGCATTATTTTGGTCATAGAATAGAATAGGTGAAGTCACCCATTCCTTTTCTCCAGAGATGCTGCCTGTCCCGCTGAGTGACTCTAGCATATTGTGTCTATCTTCGGTGTAAACCTGCATCTGCAGTTCCTTCATACACAATTTACCTGCCCCCCCTTTTTGGCCCCTGGGTACAAAGGCCAGGGTTCAGGTAACCTGTGTTGACTGTTTTTGGAATTAGTGCATGATTTGATATTTCCGACGCAACTGTTTCTATATTTTTGCCACTGACCGTGTAATATGAACGGCAGGTCTGTAGTGAATGACCTTGCATTTGCACAGATGGAGTCCCATTTGCCACAATTTTACCCGGCTGGAAGCTCTCTGGTCCATATGCTTGCAGTAATCTCGCCTTGATGACTGATCATTGCTTTCACCAACTGAACTGCAGGAGCTCACATTATTTAAGGCTAAGTGGGCACACAGTTTGCTGCTCAGTATTCGGAGAACATATCGTTCTTTTCCAAGTATACCCTCTTATTCAGAACCACGGGGCGTCACGTCGATAGATCTAATGCCGTGCTGGTTTCCTCTGTTTAGTTGCAGATTATATAAAGAAATTTGCGGACGAGGGGGATTCTCTGCTCAATGATTTTGAACGAAATTGTGAATGCAACAACCAAGTAAGTGCGTCATCGCGCCCTTGTACGTCAGGGAACTGCCGCATCCTTAGATCCGACACAAAAAAGGTCATAAGTGATAGGAGTAGAATTAGGCCATTCGGCCCATCAAGTCTACTCCACCATTCAATCATGGCTGATCTATCTCCCTCCTAACCCCATTCTCCTGCCATCTCCCCATAACCTCTGACACTCGTATTAATCAAAAATCTATCCCTGCCTTAAAATTATAGACAATAGACAATAAGTGCAGGAGTAGGCCATTCGGCCCTTCGAGCCAGCACCGCCATTCAATGTGATCATGGCTGATCATCCCCAATCAGTACCCTGTTTCTGCCTTCTCCCCATATCCCCTGACTCCACTATTTTTAAGAGCCCTATCTAGCTCTCTCTTGAAAGCATCCAGAGAACCGGCCTCCACCGCCCTCTGTGGCAGAGAATTCCACAGACTCGCCACTCTCTGTGAGAAAAAGTGTTTCCTCGTCTCCGTTCTAAATGGCTTACTCCTTATTCTTAAACTGTGGTCCCTGGCTCTGGACTCCCCCAACATCGGGAACATGTTTCCTGCCTCTAGTGTGTCCAATATCTACTGACTTGGCCTCCACAGCCTTCTGTGGCAAAGAATTCCACCCTCTGACTAAAGAAATTTCTCCTCGTCTCCTTCTTAAAAGAACGTCCTTTAATTCTAAGGCTATGACCTCTAGTCCTAAAGCGAGAATAACTGAGCGGGTCAGGCAGCATCCCTGGAGAAAAGATAATAGGTGACGGTTTGGGTCGCGAACCTTCTGAAGAAGTTCACTCCTGCACAGTGCTTCATCCTTGCCATGTACATGTCACATCGGTCACCAGAGAGCCGTTGTTACCCTGTTCTCCCCACTCGCCATATACAAGAGGGGTGGGGCGGTAGGAGAGGACCCAGGGTCAAGTCAAGTCGCTTTTATTTCTATAGCACATTTAAAAAACAACTCTCGTTGACCAAAGTGCTTTACATTGGTGGAGGTACTAACGTTATACAACAGTGGTTCATAGATTAAGTACATACATGAATACATACATATGGCCCTCCCTCGGAGGACGTCAAGAAAGGCTTGAGAGTAAAGATGAGTTTTAAGTCTCGACTTAAAAGAGTCGATGGAGGGGGCAGTTCTGATGGGAAGAGGGATGCTGTTCCACAGTCTAGGAGCTGCAACCGCAAAGGCGCGGTCGCCCCTGAGCTTATGCCTAGACCGCGGGATGTTCAGTAACCCCAAGTCGGCCGATCTGAGGGACCTGGAGGTGGTGTGGTGGGGAAGCAGACTTTTGATGTAGGTGGGGGCAAGCCCGTTAAGGGCTTTGTAAACATAAAGGAGGATCTTGAAATGTATACGGAACCGCACAGGGAGCCAGTGGAGAGAGGCCAGGATCGGGGTGGTGTGGTCCCTTTTTCGGGTGCCTGAAAACAGGGACCACGGTATTGTGGCCAGCGTCTGCAAGGTCAGCTGCAGGAGGAGTTTCCCCCGGGACACGGGTTGCGCGGGCGAGCGAGGAGAGGGACGTGGGTTGACGAGCCGGTCGAGGGCGACGGAGGAGATCCCTGCAGCAGCCTAAGGCTCGCCTGGATCTGGAGCCGCCCCCAACACATTGAGCATGTGGACCTTGGACTTTGTGTAAATGTGTAATCAATGCAAAAAGAATTTCACCGTGCAGTGCATATGTGACGATAACGAACTATTGAACGTAGAACGTGGAACAGTACAGCACAGGAACGGGCCCTTCAGCCCACAATGTTTGTTCCAAACATGATGCCAAGTTAAACTGATCTCATCTGCCTGTACATGATCCATATTGCTTTATTCCCTGCACTTCCATGTGCCTATCTAAAAGCCTCTTGGACGCCACTATCGTATCTGCCTCCACCACCACCCATGGCAATGCGTTCCAGTCCCCCGCTATTCTCTGTGTATTAAAGTCTTGCACCACACATCTCCATTAAACTTTCCCCTCTCACCGTATAGCTACGCCCTCCAGTGTCCTGGCGAGAAAGGTTTGGACTGTCCACCCTCTCCTTGCCTCTCATCATTATATATACTTGGGTTTGAGTAGTTTATTGTCACGTGCACAGAAATGCAGTGAAAAGCTTTTGCCACACGCTAAGGCAGGAACGGGGTACTGATTGTGGATGCTCAGCCATGATCAATAGACAATAGGGGCAGGAGTAGGCCATTCGGCCCTTCGAGCCAGCACCGCCATTCAATGTGATCATGGCTGATCATCCCCAATCAGTACCCCGTTCCTGCCTTCTCCCCATATCCCCTGACTCCGCTATTTTTAAGAGCCCTATCTAGCTCCCTCTTGAAAGCATCCAGAGAACCTGCCTCCACCGCCCTCTGAGGCGGAGAATTCCACAGACTCACCACTCTCTGTGAGAAAAAGTGTTTCCTCGTCTCCGTTCGAAATGGCTTACTCCTTATTTTTAAACTGTGGCCCCTGGTTCTGGACTCCCGCAACATCGGGAACATGTTTCCTGCCTCTAGCGTGTCCAAGCCCTTAACAATCTTATATGTTTCAATGAGATATCCTCTCATCCTTCTAAACTCCAGAGTGTACAAGCCCAGCTGCTCCATTCTCTCAACATATGACAGTCCCGCCATCCCGGGAATTAACCTTGTCACATTGAATGGCGGTGCTGGCTTGAAGGGCCGAATGGCCTACTCCTGCACCTATTGTCTATTGTCTAACCAGTCAGCGGAAAGACTACACATGATTGCAATCGAGCCATCCACAGTGTACAGACACATTATAATGGAACTAACATGAATAATGTTTAGAGCAAGATAAAGTCTGCTTAAAGGTAGTCCGAGGGTCTCCAATGAAGTGGAGAGTAGTTCAGCACTGCTCTCCAGTTGTTTTGTAGGATGGTTCAGTTGCCTGATAACAGCTGGGAAGAAACTGTTCCTGAATCTGGAGGTAGACAAAAATGCTAGAGAAACTCAGCGGGTGCGGCAGCATATATGGAGCGAAGGAATAGGTGACCCTTCAAGGGTCTCGACCCGAAACGTCACCTATTTCCTTCGCTCCATAGATGCTGCCTCACCCGCTGAGTTTCTCCAGCATTTTTGTCTACCTTCGATTTTTCCAGCATCTGCAGTTCTTTCTTAAACACCTGAATCTAGAGGTGTGCGTTTTCACACTTTTATACCTTTTGCCTGAAGGGAGAGGAGTGGAGAGGGGGTGGCCCGGGGATGAAGTCACGTCCTTGGAAAGGCCAGTGTATTGTAGGCTAGGAAACCTGGATTGGAGGTATTAAAGGGCCTGTCACACTGTACGAGTTCATTCAAGAGCTCTCCCGAGTTTAAAAAAAAATCAAACTCGTGGTAAGCACGTAGAATGTATGTTGCGGGTACGTCGGAGCTCGGGACGTCTCTTAGCGGCTCATAATACTAACGGCAGGTACTCGGGAAAAGCGGTAAGCTCGTGAAGACTCGTGAAGATTTTTCAACACGTTGAAAAATGTCCACGAGAGCCCCGAGTACCTACGAGCGGCCATTACCGTAAATCTCCGAGCGAATCAGGGCAAACTCGGGAGAACTCTTGGAATGAACTAGTACAGTGGGACAGGGCTATTAACTTAACGGGGATCTTGTCTGCTTTGTCATTAGAAGATTGAGCATCTCCAGTGGAAAGGCGAGGACTCGGTGAACATCAGTGAGTTTGCAGCGGCTGTCCTCGCCTACAGCAAGGCAGTGGAGACCAGGTACCTGCACCGCCGCTGTTAGCAATGAACGGCTTTGTTTTGCGACCAACCCGGTAAATTCATACAGCGGACCTCGCCTAGACTACGCGCAAGAGTCGCCACGTTTCTGGCGCCGACAAAGTTACCAAATGTTCATTGAACGTTTTTATCTTCTGCTCGCTGCCGCGCACCAGGCACGTGGCGGCAGGCGGTCAGTCCCCCGCTGGGTCATCCCCCCCCCCGCCCCCCCTCTCGTCTCCGTGTTACTGGAGACTCAACTTTCTCCGCCCAGCCTCGGGTTCTGGTGGACAATGGATGTTGCCTGGAGATGTTGTCAAGCTGGAAAGGGCACCGGGAAGATTTGCGAGGATGTTGCCGGGACCAGAGGGTTTGAGCTATCGGGAGAGGTTGAGCAGGCTGGGACTCTTTTCCTACGAGTGCAGGAGGATAAGGGGCGATCTTGTTGAGGTGTATAAAATCATGAGAGGAATAGATCGGGCAGAGTCTCTTGTCCAGGCTGGGTGAATCAAAGACCAGAGGACATCGGATTAAGGTGAAGGGGAAAGATTTAATAGGAATCTGAGGGGTAACGAAGGATGATGGGTGTATGGAACAAGCTGCCAGAGGAGGTAGTTGAGGCTGGGACTATCCCAACGTTTAAGAAACAGTTGGACAGGTGCATGGATAGGACAGGTTTGTGGCTAAAGGGATCAGGGGGTATGGAGAGAAGGCAGGTCCAGGATACTGAGTTGGATGATCAGCCATGATCATGTCGAATGGCGGTGCAGGCTCGAAGGGCCGAAAGGCCTACTCCTGCACCTATGTTTCTATGTTTGGAGGGGATATGGGTCAAACGCGGGCAGGTGGGACTAGTGTAGCTGGGACATTGTTGGCCGGCAGAAGGGCCTGTTTCCACGCTGTATGACTATGTACCAGCAGTAACTGGAGTGCCTCATTTCCCTCTCTCTCCTCTTGCAGCCCGTATAACCATCACTTGTATTGTCGACGGGCCTATTGCTACCTGCAGCTGAATGATCACCGGTGAGTCATGGTGTGCAACACTCTCCTTGTAGTGTGTGGGCGATCTTAATGCTTCCATTTATTAGGACATACTTTGTCAAGGTTATCCCTGTATTGATGGTGTAGACTGATGCAAATGGACAAACCACTGAGCATCATTGCCAGCTGTTGGAGTCATGAACTGCCCAGACTCCAATCCAATTTACATCCAATCTCAGAGTCATCTGTTCATACGTTCTAGGAACAGAATTAGGCCATTCGGCCCATCAAGTCTACTCCGCCATTCAATCATGGCTGATCTATCTTTCCCTCCGAACCCCATTCTCCTGCCTTCTCCCCATAACCCCTGACACCCGTACTAATCAGGAATGTGGGTGGGAAGGGACTGCAGGTGCTGGTTTACACCGAAGATAGACACAAAATGCTGGAGCAACTCAGCGGGACAGGCAGCATCTCTGGATAGAATGAATGGGGACATTTCGAGTCTGAAGAAGGGTCTCGACCTGAAATGCTGAGTTTCTCCAGCATTTTGTGTCTCATTAATAATCTGTCAATCTGCGCCTTAACCTCCAGAGCCATCTATGGCACTGAATTGCACAGATTCACCACCCTCTGACTAAAGACATTCCTCCTCATCTCCTTTCTAAAGGTACCTCCTTTTATTCTGAGGCTGTGGCCTCTGGTCCTAGACTCTCCCACTAGTGGAAACATCCTCTCCACGTCCACTCTATTCAGGCTTTGCACTATTCGGCAAGTTTCAATGAGGTCCCCCCTCATCCTTCTAAACTCCAGCGAGTACAGGCCCAATGCCGTCAAACGCTCATCGTACGTTAACCCATTCATTCCCGGGATCATTCTCGTAGCGAAGAAATGCTGTGCTGTTAGAGACGTCTTTGTCATATTTTATGTTAAACTGAGGCTTCATCTGTCTTTCTAGAAGGTTCCATCACTGTCAGACAAAGATCAGGGAGCTCCCTCCTTGAGTGGCTGAGTGGGCAGGGAGGGGCATGCTGGGAACTTTGGGGTACAGGAACATTTAAGTGAATGGGTGAAGACATGGAAGATGAAAGTGATCACAGTCTTAAAATAGAGACACAAAATGGTGGAGCAACTCAGCGGGACAGGCAGCATCTCTGGAGAGAAGGAATGGGTGACGTTTCGGGTCGAGACCCTTCTTCAGACTGGTTAGGGCTAAGGGAAACGAGAGATATGGACGATGATGTCGAGAGATAAAGAACAATGAATGAAAGATGTGCAAAAAAGTAATGATGATAAAGGAAACAGGCCGTTGTTAGCTGTTAGGGTAAAATCTTCTGGAATTTTTTGAGGATGTAACAAGTAAAATGGACAAGGGAGAGCCAGTAGATGTAGTGTACCTGGACTTTCAGTAAGCCTTTGAGAAGGTCCCACACAGGAGATTAGTGGGCAAAATTAGAGCACATGGTATTGGGGGTAGAGTGCTGACATGGATAGAAAATTGGTTGGCAGACAGGAAACGAAGAGTAGGGATTAACGGGTCCCTTCAGCATGGCAGGCAGTGACTAGTGGGGTACCGCAAGGCTCGGTGCTGGGACCGCAGCTATTTACAATATACATTAATGATTTAGATGAAGGAATTAAAAGTGACATTAGCAAATTTGCTGATGACACAAAGCTGGGTGGCAGTGTGAACTGTGAGGAGGATGCTATGAGGATGCAGGGTGACTTGGACAGGTTGGGTGAGTGTGCAGATGCATGGCAGATGCAGTATAATGTGGATAAATGTGAGGTTATCCACTTTGGTGGCAAGAACGGGAAGGCAGATTATAATCTGAATGGTGTCAGGTTAGGAAAAGGGGAAGTACAACGAGGCCTGGGTGTGCTTGTACATCAGTCACTGAAAGTAAGCATGCAGGTACAGCAGGCAGTGAAGAAAGCGAATTACACATTGGCCTTCATAACAAGAGGAGTTGAGTATAGCAGCAAAGAGGTCTTTTTGCAGTTTTACAGGGCCCTGGTGAGACCACACCTGGAGTATTGTGTGCAGTTTTGGTCTCCTAATTTGGGGAAGGGCATTCTTGCTATTGAGGGAGTGCAGCGTAGGTTCACCAGGTTCATTACCGGGATGGCTGCATCCTTGGTTCCAGAGCCTTGGCGTAATATCTGTTTTGCCAGACCGACAGAGGTCACGGCCTTGGGGAGCGGCTGAGATACCGGCCCGCAAAGTCGGCCTCGGAAGTCGGCTATGGGAACGGATCTGCCGGCTCCAGCCAGGCCGGAGTTCCAGAGCTTCGGCCTCGGGGGGGCAAATTCGACCCGCCGATCGGCCGCGGAAGTCCCGATGAGGTGGAGATTTGCCCCCTCCCCCGGCCTAGGGGCCACATTTTCCGGGGGACTTCAAGGGGAAGATTTCAAGTGCGCTCTCGTAATTTTATCCGGATTAAAGGAGGTGCCAGGCCGCAAGTTGCCGGAAAGTCGGTGTTGGTTCCGTAGAGCTGTGATTTCCAGAACCTTCCGCCTTGTTGTAAATGTCACGCCCTGCAACAACGAACGGTACTGCCAAAGTGCAGCTCTTATCTTCATCAGCAGAAGATAAAGGACATGTACAAATATCTGGCCCTGTAGAGAGTGAGGCTGGGAGCGCTTCAGATCTTCCACTCGGGACTTTACAGTTTTCCTTTCAGGAATGAAACGTCTCTTCCACCTCCATGACCTTCTTTTCCTCTTCTGCCAGGTTGGCCATCCTCGACAGCATTCGAGCTGCCGTGCTAAAGCCTGATTACTTTAAGGTCAGTGACTTCTTTATAGTTGATTATTTTTGCTTGGAGTCATAGAGTGACACGGCATGGAAACGAGCCATTCGGCCCAACTTGCCCACACCGACCGACATGTCCCATCTACACTAGTCCCACCTGCCTGCATTTGGCCCATAGCCCTCCAAACCTATCCTATACATATGCCTGTCTAGTTCTTTCTTAAACTTTGCGATAATACCTGCCTCAACTACATCTAGTTCCATACACCTACCACCCTTTGTGTAAATAAAGTGATTACCCCTCAGTTTCCTATTTAATCTTTTCCCCATCACCTTAAACCTATAACCTCTGGTTCTCGATCCCCTGCTCTGGGCAAGAGACTCTGTGCGTTTGCCCAATCTATTCCTCTCAGGGTTTTATACACTTCTATAAGATCACCCCTCATCCTCCTGCGCTGCAAGGAATAGAATCCTAGCCTGCTCAACCTCTCCCTACAGCTCAGACCCTCGAGTCCTGGTTACATAAATCTTCTCTGTACCCTATCCAACTTGACAACATTGTTCCCAAGCCGAGCTGTGATGTAACTTGACAGTGCGCTTCCTAGGTTGCATCTGTTGACGTTTGTAACAGCCACTGGAGACATGCTGAATTGCTTCAGCCACTTCAGGAAGTAGAGGCGTTGGTGTATCTTCTTGGTTGCTGCGTCAGTGTGGTTGGTCCAGGGCACATCGCTGCCAAGGAACCTGAAGCTCACAACCATTTCCACTCTGGCACCATTGATGCTGATTGGGGCTTGTCCTCCACCATGCTTGTCCTCCACCATGCTTCCTGAAGTCAACCACCATCTCTCTCCTTAATAGAAAATGTCAGGTGTTCCCAATGTACCAGCAGTAGTCCATCTAATTAAAACACTGTCCTGTTGCGAAGTGTAAAACTGCCATTTGGATTTCCTGCCCCCCACCCCCCCGTGCCCTTCCCCCTCCCTTGGCGGCACAGAGGTGCAGCAGCGCCAGAGACCCGGGTTCCATCCTGACTACATGTGCTTGCCTGTACTGAGTTTGTACGTTCTCCCCGTGACCTGCGTGGCTTTTCTCCGGGATCTCCGGTTTCCTCCCACACTCCAACGACGTGCAGGTTTGTAGGTTAATTGGCTTGGTATAAATGTAATTTGTCCGTGGTGTGTGTGTGCGGGGATGGCTGGTCATCGCAGACTCGGTGGGCCAAAGGGCCTGTTTATGCCCTGTCTCTCTGAACTAAACTAAATTAAACCTTCTCAGCTTGATGGCTTCTTTTTTACTCTCTCCAGGGCCATTACTTCTGTGCTAAAGGGCTCTTGTCCGCAGGTTACCCCAACTATGCCTTGATAGTGAACAGGAGAGGCATTGACCTGTGTCTAGCGGGCGGAAGTGATATCACCGTGTTGCAGGAACAGCGAATTGAGATTCAAGAGGAAATGAAGAAAAAAGGTAATTAAATTTTCTCCGCAGATAGACACTAAAAGCTGGAGTAACTCAGCGGGTCAGGCAGCATCTCTGGAGAGAAGGAATAGGTTTGACTTGAGAACAAATGCCTGAACCCTTCTCTGAAGAAGGGTCTCAACCCTATTCCTTCTCTCCAGAGATGCTGCCTGACCCGCTGAGTTACTCCAGCTTTTTGTGCCTATCTTTGTTTTAAACCCGTATCTGCAGTTCCTTCCTGCACATTACATTCTCTCTGTTTGCCCGAGAGTCTTCTCTATCAGTTCCGTGCGATTGCCAGGGAGTGTGTCGGGGTGGGTAGATACCAAGCATCTGTTCCTTGGTCTTTGCATTGCTCTCTCTTGGGGGAGGAGTGAATACTGTTGGTGCATTTGCAGTTGTACAGGGCCCTAGTGAGACCACACCTGGAGTATTGTGTGCAGTTTTGGTCCCCTAATTTGAGGAAGGACATTTTTGCTATTGAGGGAGTGCAGCGTAGGTTTACAAGGTTAATTCCCGGGATGGCGGGGCTGTCATATGCTGAGAGAATGGAGCAGCTGGGCTTGTACACTCTGGAGTTTAGATGGATGAGAGCGAATCTCATTGAAACGTATAAGATTGTTAAGGGCTTGGACACACTAGAGGCAGGAAACATGTTCCCGATGTTGGGGGAGTCCAGAACCAGGGGCCACAGTTTAAGAATAAGGAGTAAGCCATTTAGAACGGAGACGAGGAAACATTTTTTCTCACAGAGAGTGGTGAGTCTGTGGAAATCTCTGCCTCAGAGGGCGGTGGAGGCGGGTTCTTTCGATGCTTTCAAGAGAGCGCTAGATAGGGCTCTTAAAAATAGCGGAATCAGGGGATATGGGGAGAAGGCAGGAACGGGATACTGATTGGGGATGATCAGCCATGATCACATTGAATGGCGGTGCTGGCTCGAAGGGCCGAATGGCCTACTCCTGCACCTTTTGTCTATTGTCTATTGACTGAGTTGCAGGTTCGCAGAGTTAAACTGGACTTCTGTGCAGCCTTCAAAATGTCCCAAAGCCCCCGATCATTAATGCGCGGAGAGGTGGCCGTTCATGTGAATTGTGGCTCGGCATGCTGGGTGAATGAGGACGTGGCAACGAGCAGGACCCCCACTGACCCAGTGCAGCCACAAGTCGCATGTACTTAGCAACTTTCATTTGGTAAATCGTCCTCGGGCAGCACGATGGCGCAGCGGTAGAGTTGCCTCCTCACAGCGCCAGAGACCCAAATTCGACCCTGACTACGGGTGCTGTCCGTTCGGAGTTTGTACATTCGCCTCGTGACCTTGTGGGTTTTCTCCGGGAGCTCCGGTTTCCTCCCACATTCCAAAGATGCAGGTTAATTGGCTTCGGTTAAAAAAAAAAAAATTGTAAATTGCCCCGAGTGTGGAGGATAGTGTTTGTGTACGGGGTTACCGCTGGTCGGCGCGGACTCAGCAGGCTGAAGGGCCTGTTTCGTGGGGTATATCTAAAGCCGCTCAAGTCTACCTTGCAAGAGCTCATCATTAACACCAAGGTAAAGGTGGACTTCAGAACAGGTGCCTGAACACCTCCACCTGGGTGTACGATTTTAAGGGGCATCGCGAGGTGGAGGGAGAGATGGTTTAGCTCAATATTATTGTCACGTGTGCAGAGGTACAGTAAAAAGCTTTTTTATTGCGTGCTACCCAGTCAGCGTAAAGACTGTACATGATAACAAACGACAGTTATCGATAGTTTAGTGTGAGGTAGAGGCCAATTAAAGAAACTTCCTTGCTCTCCAATGAGGTGGATGGGAGGTCAGGACCGCTCTCTAGTCAGTGAGAGGATGGATCAGTTGCCTGATAACAGCTGGGAAGAAACCAAAGATCCTGTAGCGGAGGATCTTTGGAAGAAACGGTCCCTGAATCTGGGGGCATGTGTTTTCTCACTTGTGTTTTCACATCTTGCCCGATGGGAGAGGGGAGAAGTTGCAGCAACTCCCAGCTGACTGCCGGTGTTCCATTATTACAGGTGACTGCGAAACGACACACAAGCAACACAGCTCCAGGCAAGTGAACCCGAAGCATTCTCCGGTGGTGTATCCTAACAGAGTCGTAGATTGTTACAGCATGGGAACAGACCCTTCAGCACAACGGGAGCTGGGGGTTAGCTCAACCATGCTAACCTGTGACAATTAGGGGCTGCGCAGTGACAACCTCATCCGTCCACTTCCCTGCTTGACCCGCTGAGTTCCTCCAGCACTCTGTGTTTTTGTTCTAGGTTCCAGCACCTGCAGTTACTTGTGTCTATGGTCTGAATCATCCCACATTGGAAGAGGCATTGTTGCTGGATTTCTGCCCAAACTGGTCAGCTGTCTGATGCTGGCAGACCATAAGACATGGGAGCAGAAGTAGGCCAGTCAGTATTGGCGGCATGGTGGCATAGCGGTAGAGTTGCTGCCTTACAGCACCAGAGATGCAGGTTCGATCCTGGATATGGGTTCTGCCTGTACAGAGTTTGTACGTTCCCCCCGTGACCGCGTGGGTTTTCTCCGGGTGCTCCTGTTTCCTGACACACTCCAAAGAAGTGCGTGTTTGACGGTTATTTGGCTTTGGTAAAAAATTGTAAATTGTCCCCAGTGAGTAGGATATTGTTAGTGTGATCGCTGGTCGGCGCGGTGTCGATGGGCCGAAGGGCCTGTTTCCACGCTGTATCTCTAAAGTCTAAAGTAAAATCTAAGCTCGTCTCATTTGCCTGCATTTGACACGTATCCCCCTCAACCTTTCCTATCCATGTACCTGTCCAAGTGTCTTTTAAATGTTGTTATTGTACCTGCCTCAACTACCTCCTCTGGCAGCTCGTTCCATACACCCGCCACCTTTTGCGTGGAAAGAATTTGCCCCTGAGTTTAATGGTAAATCTTTCCCCTCTCACCATAACTCTATACCCTATAGTGCTGTGATTTCCTCACACATCCCAAAAAGCTGCAGGTTTGTAGGATAATTGGCTTTGGTAAAATTGTAAATTGTCCCCAGTGTGTGTAGGGTAGTGCTAGTGTAACGGGGATCGCTGGTCAGTGTGGACCCGGTGGGCCGAAGGGCCTGTGTCCGCGTTGAATCTCTAAAGTCTAAAGGGAGTGATTTTCCGTTTTAATCCGTGGTCCTCACTGCTGTGTCCTGCCTTCTGTGTCTCGTCGCTGTCTCTCATTTATACATGTCGTGAGCAAAAGAAACATAGAAACATAGAAAATAGGTGCAGGAGTAGGCCATTCGGCCCTTCGAGCCTGCACCGCCATTCAATATGATCATGGCTGATCATCCAACTCAGTATCCCGTACCTGCCTTCTCTCCATACCCCCTGATCCCTTTAGCCACAAGGGCCACATCTAACTCCCTCTTAAATATAGCCAATGAACTGGCCTCAAATACTCTCTGTGGCAGAGAATTCCAGAGATTCACCACTCTCTGTGTGAAAAATAAAATTCTCATCTTGGTCCTAAAAGACTTCCCCCTTGTCCTTAAACTGTGACCCCTTGTTCTGGACTTCCCCAACATTGGGAACAATCTTCCTGCATCTAGCCTGTCCAACCCCTTAAGAATTTTGTAAGTTTCTATAAGATCCCCGCCTCAATCTTCTAAAGCCCAATCTTTGCTTGTGTTTTCCCACCTGGCCCCACGCAGTAAGGCAGCGACGGTGGTGAGTGGAGCCGACAGCCCTGTGCCTGAGGTGGTGTCTGATGCCGACATCGAGTCTGTGGAAGGTGAAGAGCCGGCAGGAGACGGAGGAGTGGAGAATTTTCAGGTAGGCCCTGAACTGCCCAGGTCTGTATGTGAGAGTGGTTTATGCAGCTCGCTGTCCTTGGTTAACAAAGGGCGGTCACGGTGGCCCAGCGGTAGAGTTGCTGCCTTACAGCGAATGCAGCGCCGGAGACCCGGGTTCGATCCCGACTCCCGGTGCTGTCTGTACGGAGTTTGAACTGGAATTGTAAATTGCCCCGAGTGTGTAGGATAGGATAGACTCAGCGGGCCGAAGGGCCTGTTTTGTGTGGTACATCTAAAGAGGGTTTTCTCCGAGATCTTCGGTTTCCTCCCACACTCCAAAGACGCACAGGTATGTAGGTAGATTGGCTTGGTAAATGTAAAAACTGTCCCTAGTGTGTTTAGGATAGTGTTAATATGCGGGGATCGCTAGCCGGCGTGGACCCGGTGGGCCGAGGGGCCTGTTTCTGCGCTGTATCTCCAAACTAAAGTAAACTAAAATCCCAGAATCAAAATAACGACAAATGCATTATTTCGAGAGGAACTAGAATATAAAAACACAATGTAATGTCGAGGCTTTAAAAAGCATTAGCCAGACCGCATTTGGAGTATTGTGGGCAGTTTTGGACCTCGTATCTGAGGAAGTATGTGCTGGCGTTGGAGAGGGTCCAGAGCAGGTTTACGAGAATGATCCCAGGAATGATTGGGTTAACGCATAATGAGCGTTTGACCGCACTGGGCCTGTACTCGCTGGAGTTTAGAAGAATGAGGGGGGGGGACCTCATTAAAACGTATCGAATAGTGATAGGCCCAGATAGAGTGGAGATGGAGAGGATATTTCCATTAGTGAGAGAGTCTAGGGCCAGAGGCCATAGCCGAAGAATAAAAGGGCGTACCTTTCGAAAGGAGACAGGTGTTGAAGGTTATGGGGAGAAGGCAGGAGAATGGGGTTCGGAGGGAGAGATAGATCAACCATGATTGAATGGAGGAGTAGACTTGATGGGCCGAATGGCCTAATTCTACTCCTATCCCTTATGACCTCTGAGATGAGGAGGAGCTTCTTCAGTCGGAAGGTGCTGAATCTTAAAGTCATATCTTTAGTCCTTGACGTTTCCACTCTGGAAATAATGCTCCGACTGTCTACCCTATCTATAATCTTCCATCTTAAATTACAAGTCATTTTATTTTCAGCAGCTAAAGCGCTACGTGAGGTTATATGCAACTCTTTGGCTTCACTAATGCTTGTGTTTCCCAATATCTCTTCCTTTGGGTTAACGTCAGCTTTGCTTTGCTCGATTCTCATGAAAGTTGAGGGGGTGGAACTGAGCTCAGGTCGAGGGAAAGAGGGCAGCATTTTTTGTTGTCGAAAATTAAAAGCTTAAGAACACACATTGTTCGCAGCAGAAGGTGTTTGGTTTTCAGAGAATTTTGCTGCTCGGAGAAGCAGCATTGAACAGGTGTCAGGGGTTATGGGGAGAAGGCAGGAGAAGGGGGTTAGGAGTGAGAGGTAGATCAGCCATGATTGAATGGCAGAGTAGAC
Source organism: Malacoraja senta (assembly GCA_038087875.1). Taxonomy (NCBI): domain Eukaryota; kingdom Metazoa; phylum Chordata; class Chondrichthyes; order Rajiformes; family Rajidae; genus Malacoraja; species Malacoraja senta. Next base: position 22,290,140 of record CM075988.1, read on the forward strand.
TTGATGAGTCCAATTCTGCTCCTAGAACTTGAACTTATAACTATTCCTGTTTCTTTTTTTGCAGACAGTTTGGGAGGACCTGATGGATGACTTAGCCAAAAAAAAAGGCAAGAACTTTGGTGAGTGAGAGCAGAGATATCTGTTTCCTTCACTGGACCTGTTTTTATCCAATTTCTTATCATGTTAGCTGAATTTATCACCTAGAAATGCAAGAATACCTGAAAAAAAATAGCTGATAGAAACCAGGCCCAGCTGGTAGAGTTGCTGCATCACAGCGCCAAAGATCCATGTTGACCCATGACCACGGGTCCTGTCTGTATGGAGTTTGCACGTTCTCCCTGTGACCACGTGGGTTTTCTCCGGGTGCTCTGGTTTCCTCCCACATTCCAAAGACGTGCGGGATTGTCGGTTAATTGGCCTCAGTAAATGTCCCGTAGTGTGGACGAGAAAGTGGGATTACACGTGTGAACGGGTGATTGATGGTTGGCTTGGGCCATGCCGCCTGTTTCCATGATGGATCTCTAAACCTAACGATAGAATACTTTCTAATGTCAGAAAGAGGATTGCTCCTCTGGAAACATTGGAGCGATCCTCCTCTCTCCAATGAAACTGAATAATATAAATTATAATAAGAACCCAATTATACATAGCACAATCCGAATTTGGAAACAAATAAAACAAAATTTAAAATTAAGAAATTTATCACTTTTATTACCCATAGTTAATAACTCTTCGTTTAATCCCTCTATTATAGATAAAGCTTTTACACATTGGGATAGACTAGGAATTAAAACGTTCGGTGACTTGTATGAAACTGGAAAATTACTTTCATTTCAACAATTACAAATAAAATATAAACTCGGAAATAATCAATTTTAAATATTTTCAAATATGCGACTATTTGAAAAAATATACAAAAGATCATTATAATAACCCAGCAGATGTATAGGATGAGGCAATGCAGATAAAAGCTGAATCAGCAAACTTAATATCATATTTGTATAATATTATCTTAAATGTAGAAATACCATCTACGGAGGGTATCGGAAGAGACTGGGAACAAGAGTTAGCTATTAAAATTTCAAAGGAAAGTTGGAATGAACACTTATTAAACGTGCATAAATGTTCGATTAATGCAAGACACACTTTAATACAATTTAAAATTTTACATAGATTATATTATTCCAAAACTAAAATCCATAAAATTTTCCCAAATGTATCATCCATTTGTGATAAATGTCAATCCCAAGAAGCTACTATAGCGCACTCATTTGTTTTCTGTACAAAAATTCAAAAATTTTGGAATGAAATTTTCGAAATCTTTACAAAATTATTTAAAATAAAACTGATACCCAAAGCAGAATGGATTATCTTCGGAATAACGGAAGATGGTCCAGAACTAAATGTGTTTCAAAAGAAACTAATAGACTATTGGTTAATAACTGGAAAAAAGCTAATCCTAAAATTTTGGAAGAAGGCTCCAATACCAACTATAAACATGTGGATTTCAAATATGTTCGAAACATTACACCTAGAAGAAATAAGACTCCTCCTAGCAGGTAAACCAGATCACTTCCACCTGACGTGGTCTGCATTTATAGAATTATTACAAATATAGGGTGCAAAGGTACCTTAAAAAAAATTGAGGTCAGGTAATGGGGGATGATAGTTGAAGAGTTGGTATGTCCCATTTGCGTAATGCTCATAAAAAATATTTGTTTCTCTCTTTTTCCTTTTTCTCTTTCTCCTTCTTTTCTAGGGTCTATTTCTTAACTCTTTTTCTTTTGTTTTTAATTTTGTTCTTATAGGGTCTTCGTCCTTTTTTGTTGTCACATTTTCTACACTCTCATTTTTTCCTTCACTTTCTTCTTTCTTTCAATCTTATCCTTTCCTTTCACTAGTGTAAAAAACAAATGGAGTACATTAATTGTAAGAAGACATAAGTGACGAGTACTAATGTATGTGGTTGTAATGTAATGTACTTCTAATAAATTAAAAAATTAAAAAAAAGAATACTTTCTATAGCACTTCTGAAACAGGCCCTTCGGCCCACCGAGTCCGTGCCGACCAGCGATCACCCCGTATTGACAGTGCAAAATGCTTAGATGGGGTGGAATTTGTTGCGTCCATCCATGAGTGTTGCATAGATAGGGTGGATATGTCCAAGATTAGAGGGCATAGCGTTAAGGTGAGAGGGTCAAAGTTAAAAGATGTGCAGGATGGGTATTTTTACACAGAAAGTGATGGGTGCCTGGAACATGCTGCCCACGGTGCTGGTGGAGGCAGGTATAATTTAAGAGGCTTTTAGATGGGCTTGCGGATTTGCAGGGAATGGAGGGATCTTGTTCATGTGCAGGCAGGGGAGATGAATTTAACTTGTCACTATGTTCGGCACAGACAACGTGGGCCGAAGGGCCTGTTCATGTGCTGCACTCTTCTGCGTTCTATTCCAGGCATTTTCCGCTCAATGCTACAACTATTGTTGTGTACAGTCGCATAAACATTGGTTTGTTTGTTCCAGACGAACTCCGGGAAGAATCTGAAACGAGTATTGAAAGCCAGAAGTCGTCTCCCAGAACTGAAAAGACCAACTCGGTAAACTCCTGCTCCATATTCTGTTGAGGCCCGGCCCTTTCCAAGATTCCAGAGTGTTTTATCGTCCTGTGCCCCAGATAGAACAATGAAATACTTTCTTGCAGCAGCACAACTGAATATGTAAACATAGGAATCTGTAAACATTATAATAAAGGAGAGAAAAAGGTTAAGTGTGTGTGTGTGTGTGTGTGTGTGTGTGTGTGTATACACACACACACACACACACACACACACACACACACACACACACACATGCATAAATGTGATAGACACAAAAAGCTTTAGTAACTCAGCGGGTCAAACAGCATCTCTGGAGAAAAGGAATAGTTGACGTTTCGGGTCGAGACTCTTCTTTGGTCTGAAAAAGGGTCTCGATCCGAAACATCACCCATTCCTTTTCTCCGGAGATGCTATCTAATATAGAGAACGGTGTGTGTGTATATATAGATATAGATATAGATAAATAGATATAAATAAATAAATAAATAAATAAATAGATAAATGGATAAATATATATCTTTATCTATCTATCTATCTATATATATATGTATATATATATATATTTAAAATTGTGTGTGTGTTTCTGCCTGTCTTGTGGGTGCCAGCCTTCCTTTAATTCGTTGCAACGCCAACACCACACGCAGAAACGCCGAGATTTTTTCCATTTCGGTAGAGATTTCACTTTTCATTCCAAGTATCCACTCCTGGTTAAATTTTGTCGTGTTTATGTAGACATTTTTAATAACATCCTTCTTCCCCCCCCCCCCACTCCATTTTGTCTCCGCCTGCTGGCCAGCCACCATAGCGGCTGCTGCCGAAAGGCTCTGCTCCAAAAACGACGCCATTTTTTTCTTTCGCTAGCGATTTTCTCCCTGGGGTCTGAAGCAGGTTTGGGGTCCAGACCCAACGGGTCTGCACTTGGTCTAGTATATATATAAAACCGGTGCCCCCAAGTCGATGTAGTTCAGAGCTTACTGGAAGTAGTTAATAGCTTGATGGCTGGAGGGAAGAAGTTGTTCCTGAACCTGGACGTTATAGTTTTTGGGCTCCTGTACCTATTTCCCAATGGCAGTGATGAAACGAGTGTGTGGGTCTCTGATGATGTTGGCTGCCTTTTTGAGGCAGCAACTCATGCAGATCCCTTCGATGGTGGGGAGGTCAGAACCCGTGATGGACCAGGAGACGGTGTTCACCACTTTTTGCAGGCTTCTTCGCTCCTGGGCATTCCCCTTTCGCCTTCTCCAGTGTCAGAGTGGGGAGGGTTTGCGGGGATGTGTGTCATGCCAACATGTTGTCCTGTTAGTGGGAAACGGAAAGTTACGGAGTCAGCCGGGCACTAGATGGCGTGACTGCGTGAGAGAGCAACGTGATGAGCTTCCAAGGCGAGTGATCCACAGGATCAATGATGGAAAGACTTCTGCTTCCAATCATCAGATTCCATCATGGCAACGAAGGAATGTAAATTATTAATACCTCCAGTTTCAGGGACTGTTTCTTCCCAGCTTTTATCAGGCAACTGAACCATCCTATCCTCAACTAGAGAACGGTCCTGACCTTCCATCTAACACATTGGAGACCCTCGGACTATCTTTAATCAGACTTTACTGGACTTTGTCTTGCACTAAACATTATTCCCTTTATCCTGGATCTGTACACTGTGGATGGCTCGATTGTAGTCTAGCTGGTGGTGGAACGGTCTTTCTGCTGACCGGTTAGCACGCAACAAAAAGCTTTCCACTGTACCTCGGTACACGTGACAATAAACTAAATCGAATCGAATCTATGGGGTGGCGCAGCGGTAGAGTTGCTGCCTCACAGCGCCAGAGACCCGGGTTTGATCCTGACTACCGGTGCTGTCTGTACGGAGTTTGTACGTTCTCCCTGTGACCGCATGGGCTTTCTTCAGGTGCTCCAGTTTCCTCCCACGCTCCAAAGACGTACATGTTTGTAGGTTAATTGTCTTTGGTAAAAAATTTAAATTGCCCCCAGTGCAGGATAGTGTACGGGGATCGCTGGTTTGTGGCGGAGGCGTCTGTTTCCACGTTGTATCTCTAAACTAAACTATACCGAAGATCAGCAGCTATGTTGCAATCTCATTTTAAGTTCAATAATAACTGCTCAACATTGTCTTTCTATTTGATTTTTTTTTGTAGTTGGAAGAACTGCCTCCAGATCCAAATGAACAGTAAGTAAAAGCGGAGAAAATTCAACGTGTTCATGAATTGCAACTGACTTCTGGCCAGTTTTCACTGTACACTGCGGGTGGCCGATCGCTGGTCGGCATGGGCCGAGGGGCCTGTATTGTGCTGTATCTCTGAAGTCTAAATTAAATCGCTTCATGCCAAATACTTTTTTTTAAATTATTTTTATTCGAGGCCATTGTACAAGGATAAAACATTCGGCATGTAAAATTATACAATTATCGTACAGCTTCAATTTTAACCTTTTAGCCTGAAAGTGGGAGAAAAGAAGAGAGGAAGAACAAGAGAAGGGAAAAAGTGAGAAGTGAAAAGATAGCTCGAAAAAGCATATAGAAAAGACCCCTAAACTACCAAAGTTGTGTGGCCAAAAAGTGAATAAAGATATAAGAGTCTGTTGGACACCGCACATCTTGAGGAAATGCGATTCCTCCGAATAGATAAATTTGACCAATTCACAACGAGTTGGTCTCCATTTGTCGTCTTTTTGGAATCATATGGTGCAACACAATTGTAAAAGCTAACTCGTGACTGGACGAGGGATGGTCAAGATTATAAATAAGTTCTCCTTACTTCTTTTTTCTTTTTCTTCCCTTTTCTTCTTTTCTTCTCTTTTTCCTATTTTCTATTCTTTAACTTTCTTCTTTCACTCTCTATTTTTCTTTTCCACACACTATATATCTCACATTTTTCTATATTTCATTATCTAACTTCTTTTTCTTTATCTTCTTTATTATAAAAAAAAATTTAAATAAGAAGCTGTACATAAAAGGTATTATGAAAATATGATTGTATACAATTGTACTTCTAATAAAATAAAAAGAAAAAAAGAAAAAGAAAAGACCCCTAAACTAACAAAGTTGTGTGGCCAAAAAGTGAATAAAGATATAAGAGGAAAAAAAAGAGAGAGAAAAAAAAAAAAGTGGATGATATACCTGCCCCTCGTCCACCCCCCCCCTGCCCACCTCACCCAACCCAGAATCGGATTTAAATCTAAATGTGTGTTGCGCCATTCTATCCTTGTAAGAATTCGGTGAAGGGTGTCCATGTCTTGAAAAATGGATCTGTTTTTTCTGCCAAGACTTCATGCCAATCACTAACCCTCACTCATCTTTATACTTCAGATGTGAAGAGGAAAACCGTTCCACAAAGAAATCTCGAACAGAACCAAAAAGTGTAGGTAAGTGGATTCTCAACCTCTGTCTGTTTATTTCTGATGTTCCTGCATTTTTCCGCATCTCCAACCAATAAACTGAAAATCAAGGCACATTTTATATTTCTGATAGTATTTGCTTATGAGTTTCTAATTGATTGAGGAATTTAAAGAAACATCATGGAAACAGGCCCTTTGGCCCACTGAGTCCACTCCAACCATCGATCACCGGTTCACACTAGTTCTATGTTATCTCACGTTTGCACCCATTCCCTACATACTTGGGGCAGTTTTACAGGCCATTAAACCTTCAAACTTTGGGATGTGCAGGGTGTCACACTGCACATCCCACGCTGTCACAGGGAGAACATGCGAACTCCACACAGACAGCTCGCAAGGTCTGGATCGAATTCAGGTCTCGAGAGCTATGAGGTACCTGCTGTGCCACTCTGCCACCCATGAATTCAATGGTTTGATCAACCCTCTACAATCTCTGTCGAACTAACAGCTGTCGTAGTTTGGGTGGCACGGTGGCGCAGCGGTAGAGTTTCTATCTTACAGCGCCAGAGACCCCGGTTCGAACCTGACTACGGGTGCTGTCAGTACCGGGTTTGTACGGGTTTGTACAGTGACCGCGTGGGTTTTCCCCGGGTGCTCCGGTTTCCTCCCACACTCCAAAGACGTACGTGTTTGTAGGTTAATTGGCTTCGGTACAAATTGTAAATTGTCCCTAGCGTGGGTAGGGTAGTGCTAGTGTACGAGGTGATCGCTGGTCAGCCCAGATGGGGTGGGCCGAAGGGCCTGTTTCCGTGCTGTATCTCTAAACTAAAGAATCCCAACCCAAAACATCATCTGCCCATTGACACCCAGAGATGCTGCCTGACCTGCTGAGTTCCACCAGCATTTTTTTTTTTTTTAATCGCTCGGTTTGGTTTTATTAATTTAATGCATCCTCGGTCAGCGGAGAAAACTGACATTATTTTAAGCTCTGTGACTCCAAGTGTCAAAACTAGCACTATCAAAATAGAGTGAAGTGTCAGTCTGTCTGTGTGAGCAGATAGAACACGTGCAGGAAGGAACTGCAGATGCTGGTTTAAACCAAAGATAGACACAAAAGTCCTTAGATTGTCAAACGCTATTTCCCTTTTATCGTTTTTTGACTCTGCACAATCAGTACCTTTTGCATAATCTATGGAGCGAAGGATTAGGTGACGTTTTGGGTCGAGACGACCCGAAACGTCACCTATTCCTTCGCTCCATAGATGCTGCCACACCCGCTGAGTTGCTCCAGCATTTTTGTCTACCTTCGATTTTTCCAGCATCTGCAGTTCCTTCTTAAACCTTCCTCATAATCAGTACCTTTAGCTTCCAGTACTTTAACTAGCTGATCTTTAGTTCACTATTCTCTCTTCCTCTGAATAATTGGTTTATTTTTGCCACCTTACAATCTCCGAAATTAAAATTAATATTGGTATCTTTGTAGATACTCCTGGTGTTGGGTTTTGGTCCCAATGGATATTCTTTCTTTTCATTTATTCATTAGTTCATGGGGATGTGGACACCATTGGCAAGACAGATACCTTGTTAACCACAAAAAGTTGGGGTAACTCAGCGGGACAGGCAGCATCTCTGGAGAGAAGGAACGTTTGGGTCGAGACCCTTCTTCAGCCTGTAGACGGGTCAAGACCCGAAACATCACCCATTCCTTCTCTCCAGAGATGTTTGCCTGTCCCGCTGAGTTACTCCAGCACTTTGTGTCTATCCTCCGATAGAACCCATTCAGTCTCGTTGTTTTCCACACCTGGAGGCAGAGGCTGGAGTTAAAATCTGACAACTCCGCAAGAGGCCATTTACCCACCGCTACTAGTTCCAGCCACTGTCCACTCCCCTGTCCTCCCCCTGTAATTCTGTTCTTGTGAGTTTCCACCCAATTCACTTCTGAACGTTACCAGCCGAATAGAAATACACTTTTCATCGTCGTCCTTCTAGTTCTGATGATTGGCATCTGAAACCCACTTTTACGCTCCCTCTACTGTGGGAATAGTTTCTCTGTATCCATCAGAGACCTTCAGAAATCTAAACACAAAATTTGTTTCAAAATTAGTTCCAATACCCATTCTGAAGGAAGGCCATTGAAAAAAGGAGATATCTAGACAAAATTAAACCAAACTAAAATTGGTGAATTGAGGTTGGAATTGTTCTTGAAAAATCCAGTTTGTGTGTGTGTGCGCATAAGTGTGTCTGCGTGTATGTGTTTGTGTGCATGTGTGTCTCTGAGTCTGTGTGTGTGTGTGTCTCTGTGTTTGTGTGTGTCTGTCTCTGTGCTTGTGTCTCGGTCTCAGTGTGTGTGTGTGCATGTGTCGCTGTGCGTCTGCCTGTGTGAGACTTTGTTTCTATGAGTGTATATGTGAGAGTGCGTGCATGTGTATGCCTCTATCTGTGTGTGTGTGTGTCTCAGTCCATGTGTATGTGTGTGTCTCTGTGCCTGCACCCCTGTGCTGCGTGTGTGTTTCTCTACCTGTATCCCTGATCTGTGTGTGTGTGTGTGTGTGTGTGTGTGTGTCTGTGCCTGTATCCCTGTGCTGTGTGTGTGTCTCTGCCTGTATCCCTGTGCTGTGTCACTGTGCCTGTATTCCTGTGTGTGCTGTGTCTCTATGCCTGTATCCCTGTGCTGTGTGTGTGTGTGTCTCTATGCCTGTATCCCTGTGCTGTGTGTGTGTGTGTGTCTCTGTGCCTGTAACCCTGTGCTGTGTCTCTGTGCCTGTATCCCTGTGCTATGTGTGTGTCTCTCTGCCTGTAACCCTGTGCTGTGTGTGTGTGTGTGTGTGTGTGTCTCTGTGCCTGTATCCCTGTGCTGTGTGTGTGTGTCTCTGTGCCTGTATCCCTGTGCTGTGTCTCTGTGCCTGTATCCCTGTGCTATGTGTGTGTCTCTCTGCCTGTAACCCTGTGCTGTGTGTGTGTGTGTCTCTGTGCCTGTATCCCTGTGCTGTGTCTCTGTGCCTGTATCCCTGTGCTGTGTGTGTGTGTGTGTGTGCTGTGTCTCTGTGCCTGTATCCCTGTGCTGTGTGTGTGTGTGTCTCTGTGCCTGTATCCCTGTGCTGTGTCTCTGTGCCTGTGTCCCTGTGCTGTGTCTCTGTGCCTGTATCCCTGTGCTGTGTGCTGTGTGTGTGTGTGTGTGTCTCTGTGCCTGTAACCCTGTGCTGTGTGTGTGTGTGTCTCTGTGCCTGTATCCCTGTGCTGTGTCTCTGTGCCTGTATCCCTGTGCTCGCGCCTGTGTGTGAAAGCCAGGCATCAAACACTGTTGTCCCTGACGTTTGCCTGTGTTGCCTGCCTCCAGATAAGATTGTCTTTGACCCGTCCAAGTGCCGCCTGTGGCGGGCGGTCCACTTGGAGCAGGAGCTGATCACGCACGGAGTGGAGGACATCTCCTTCTTGCTGTACCGCCTGAAGCTGAAGAGGTTTCTGTCGGAGGGGGACCAGGAGGAGGTGGAGAAGCAGAGCACTGGGCCGTCCAAGCTCGACGCACTCCTGCAAATTGTGTTGAAAAAGAACTCCAACCTGGAGATCCGCAAGTTCACGTCCGTGCTGGTTGCCATCGACGGGCTTAAGCCAGAGCTTTCCAAGTGGGTCCAGAACCTGGAGGAGATGGGTACGTTAGATCTCTGCCTGCTGACTTGTATGCAATAAAAAATAATTTGGTCTTAGAATTATAGAACATAGAACACAGAACAGTGCGGGCGGTCACAGTGGCGCAGCGGTAGAGTTGCTGCCTTACAGCGAATGCAGCGCCAGAGACCCGGGTTCGATCCTGACTACGGGCGCTGTCTGTACGGAGTTTGTACGTTCTCCCCGTGACCTGCGTGGGTTTTCTCCGAGATCTTCGGTTTCCTCCCACGCTCCAAAGACGTACAGGTTTATAGGTTAATTAGCTTGGTAAATGTAAAATTTGTCCCTCGTGGGTGTAGGATAGTGTTAATGTGAGGGGATCGCTGGTCGGCGCGGACCAGGTGGGCCGAAGGGCCTGTTTCTGCTCTGTATCTTTAAATTGAACTAAACTAAAGGGACAAAAAGCTGGAGTAACAGCGGGTCATAGGGTCAAAAAGTGATAGGAGCAGGATTAGGCCATTCGGCCCATCGAGTCTACTCCACCATTCAATCATGGCCTGATCTATCTCCCCCTCCAAACCCCATTGGACGACAGATGGCGCAATGGGCTAAGTGTTCGGCTGGCAACCGGAAGGTAGCCGGTTCGAATCCCGCTTGGAGTGCATACTGTCGTTGTGTCCTTGGGCAAGACACTTCACCCACCTTTGCCTGCGTGTGAATGTTGATATGTTGATATCAACATATGGATATGGATAATTCTCTGTAAAGCACTTTGGTTTCAAGTGATTTGATTGAAAAGTGCTATATAAATACAAATATTATTATAATATTATTATTATTCTCCTGCCTTCTCCCCATAACCTCTGATGGATGAAGTATGGGGCCACCCGTCCTTTTTCTCCAGAGATGCTGCCTGATCAGCTGAGCCACTCCAGCACTTTGCATCTACCCTTGAGTATAAACCATTGTCTGCAGTTCTTTGTTTCTACTTCTCAGTTGAAGTTACAAATCCTTTGCTGGTGTCCCCGTGTCCACTTTTTTTAGAAGGTCCACTGCCAGCACGACATGAACTCCATGCAAGGGGGAATACCACGGCTCTACAGTAATGAACGAGACCAAAGTATAAATGGGGAAACAGATGTGGCCTGTTGACTTCAATATCGGCCGCATAGTTTTTCAGGTCCCGGGTGACATTTTGCAGGCCAATTATGTTTGCATCATCTTCTGGGATGTCTTCGTGTTTGGGGTTGTGGCGGGTTAGGAACTGGGCCAGGAAATTGATGGGGTGAAAGTAAAGCCCCTGTCCCACTTAGGAGACCTAAACAGCAACCTCTGGTGACCTTGCCCGCCACCCAAAAAAAAAAAATCAAGGTCGAGGTGACCTGCAACCTCCTACCACCTCCCAGGCATATGTTGAAAACCTTCCTCCACTATGAAGAAAACCGGCTTCGACTAGACCTGCGACTAAAAAATAATAGATTTTTTTAAACGGCAACCTATTTTTAATCGAGGCCGGTTTTAATCACGATGAAAAAAATAGCAGCAACCTAGATGAAGCCTCGACCACGCGGAAACCACTTTCGACCATTAGGGAGAGTGACCAAAACCTCCGGTGACCTCATGGAAACCTTGGGTGGCGGGCAAGGTCACAAGAGGTTGCTGTTTAGGTCTCCTAAGTGGGACAGGGGCTTAACCCAGCGTAACCCACCCAGGAGACCCTGTTCCTTTTCTCCAGAGACGCTGCTTGTCCCGCTGAGTTACTCCAGCTTTTTGTGTCTACCTTCGGTTTAAACCAGCATCTGCAGTTCAAGTCCAGTTTAGTCAAGTCTATTTGTCACATTCGCATACGAGATGTGCAGTGAAATGAAAAGTGCAGTGAAAAAAGTTCCTTCCTACACATAGAACAGCACAGCACAGGCCCTTTGGCTCACATTGTCTATGCCAAACATGACACCAAGTTAAACTAATCTCGTCTGCCTGCATGCATCCTTGTGCCTATCCAAAAGCCTCTTGCATGCCATTATTGTATCTGCTCTCAACACCACCCCTCGCTGCACGTTCCAGGCACCCACCTGTGTGTGTGAAATGCAATTCACCTGCACATCTCCTTTAAATTTGTTCCTCTGACCTGTAAAGTACAGTCTTAACGGCCTTAGTGGTGCTGGGTCAGGGTTCAGGGGTCAGCCTGGCCTGGCGATGCTCTTGACCTCCCCTCTGGTTGGTTGCTGCAACATTATTCTATTAGCATAGAGGGTGTTAGAGGGTCAGCATGGATCTAGTGGGCTGAAGGGCCTGTTTCCGTGCTGCATCTCTCTCTACCACTATGCAAACTATAGTTTAGTTTTATTGTCACATGTACTGTGGTGAAAAGGTTTTGTTGCATGCTAACCCCAGTCAGCGGAAAGATTACACTGAAGGGTCTCGAGCCGAAACATCACTTATGCCTTCTCTCCAGAGATGCGGCCTTTTGTGTCTATCTCCAGCGGAAAGACTATATACATGATTACAATCCAGCCATCCACAGCGTACAGACACATGATAAAGGGAATAACGTTTAGCGTAAGGTATAGTCCGATGAAAGATAGTCTGAGGATCTCCAATAAATGCCAGGTAGACAAAAATACTGGGGAAACTCAGCGGGTGAGGCAGCATCTATGGAGCGAAGGAATAGGTGACCTTTCGGGTCAGGCTGATGTGGGGTGGGGTGGGGGGGGGGGGGGCGGGAAGATGAAAGGAAGAGGCGGAGACAGTGGGCTGAGGGAGAGCTGGGAATGGGAGGGGAAGGAGGGAGAAAGCAGGGACTACCTGAAATTGGAGAAGTGAATGTTCATACCGAAGGTAGACAAAAGTGCTGGAGAAACTCAGCGGGTGCGGCAGCATCTATGGAGCGAAGGAAATAGGCAACGTTTCGGGCCGAAACCCTTCTTCAGACTGATGTTCATACCGCTGGGGTGTAAACTACCCAAGCGAAATATGAGGTGCTGCTCCTCCAATTTGCGGTGGGACTTCCGTCTACTCCAATGAATGCTAATACTGTGCAATGTTTTTTTTTCTTGCTGTGAAGGGAACAGCTGTGCGGATAGTTTCTTGTACCTGTACCTGGAGGTGTTGGCTGAGCCACTGAGTGGCCTCCCATTGAGGGACCTTATTTACAGCCTGCAGACCCGGAACATTCTGACGGACGTGGAGAATGACCTCCTGATGAAGACCTCCCCCCTGCACCGAGGGCAGCGGCTGCTGGAGGTCATCGTCTACATGAAGTCGGCCGCCGAGAAGGCAGAGTTTGTCTTCCTGCTGGAGGAAGAGCGGAGCTCGTTTCCCACGCTGAGGAGATGCCTGGATGAGCTCCAGCAGGAGTTTGAGAAGCTGCGTAAGTGGGGGCTGCCGCAGGGTAACGTCGATCAGCCTCGCGGTTGAGCTGCCGCCCCGCAGCGCCACAGACCCGGGTTCGATCCCTACCGCGGGTGCTGTCTGTACGGAGTTTGCACGTTCTCCCCGTGACCCGCGTGGGTTTTCTCCTGGCGCTCCAGTTCCCCTCCCCCCCCCCCCCCCCCCCCACTCCAAAGACGTCCAGGTTTGTAGGTTAATCTTCTTCTTGCATATGGCGTTCACAGCCTAAAGATGAAAGGAAGAGGCGGAGTCGGGGCTGTGGGAGAGCTGGGGAGGGGAGGGGAAGGAGGGAGAAAGTAGGGACTACCTGAAATTGTAGATCAATGGTGGACATCCAGGCCAGGGCAGCATCAGTTACTGGATGGATGGCTGGGAGATTGCAACCTTCACGTGGCTGGGAGATTGCAACCTTCACGTGATCCACCCTGTTTCGACTAATGCAATCAACCCAACGTCCACAAACAAATAGATGTAGGTTAATTGGTTTGGTGTTAAATGTACAAATCGTCCCTAGTGTGTGTGTGTAGGGTAGTGTTAGTGTGCGGGGATCGCTGGTTGATGCGGAGTTGGTGGGCCGAAGGGCCTGTTTCCGCGCTGTATCTCTGAACTAAAAAACTAAACTACACATGTTGTAGACTAGAGCATGAACGGGCAGCTGGGGGAGCTCGGCAGGTCGGGCAGCATCTGTGGAGGCAGTGCTGTGGTCAATGCTTTGGGCTGAGACCCTGCATCAGGACCTCTCCCTGCACTGTTCTGTGCCCTGCATCAATAACTGGAGGCAGTACATGATCTATTACTTTAATTGTGCAAAGTGTAAGGATGAACATAGGAAGATATTAATAGAGCCACTATTATCATCGCCCAACCTTACTTCCTGTCTGAAGAAGGGTCCTGACCCGAAACGTCACCTATTCTTTTTCTCCAGAGATGCCGCCCGACCCGCTGAGATGTGGAGTCATACAACGTGGAATCAGGCCCACACCGACCAACATGCCCCAACTACACGAGTAATCATAGAAACATAGAAAATAGGTGCAGGAGGAGGCCATTCGGCCCTTCGAGCCAGCACCGCCATTCATTGTGATCATGGCTGATCGTCCCCTATCAATAACCCGTGCCTGCCTTCTCCCTATATCCCTTGACTCCACTAGCCCCTAGAGCTCTATCTAACTCTCTCTTAAATCCATCCAGTGATTTGGCCTCCACTGCCCTCTGTGGCAGGGAATTCCATAAATTCACAACTCTCTGGGTGAAAAAGTTTTTCTCACCTCAGTCTTAAATGACCTCCCCTTTATTCTAAGAGTGTGGCCCCTGGTTCTGGACTCGCCCAACATTGGGAACATTTTTCCTGCATCTAGCTTGTCCAGTCCTTTTATAATTTTATTTGTTTCTATAAGATTCCCCCTCATCCTTCTAAACTCCAGTGAATACAAGCCTAGTCTTTTCAATAGCCTAGTCTAATCGATGCCGAAACTCGTTGATGCTGAATCTACACTAGTCCTACCTGTTTGCATTTGGCCGATGTCCCTCTAAACTTATCCTATCCATGTACACGTCTAAATGTTTTTTAAATGTTGTTATAGAACCTGAACTACCTCCTCTGGCAGCTCATTCCATACACCCATCACCCTTTGTGTGAAATATAATGTTTCCCCCTTGGGGTTCTATTAAATCTTCCCCCCCCCCCCCCTCACCTTAAACCCACGACTTCTGGTTCTCGATTCCCCTACTCTGGGCAAAAGACTGTGCATTTAACCCGATATATTCCTCTCAAGACACACACATCCTCTCATGACTATTCCTCCATCACACACACACACACACACACACACAACCACACCAACCTTCCTTCCATTGACTCCATTTATGATCTCACGCTACCTCGGCAAGGCCAGCAGCACAATCAAGGGCCAGTCTCACCCCGGTCACTCCCTCTTCTCCCCTCTCCCGTCAGGCCAGAGGAATAGAAGTGTGAAAATGCACACCTCCAGATTCATGGACAGTTTCTCCTCAGCTGTTACCAGGCAACTGAACCATCCTATCACAACTGGAGAGTACTCTGAGCTACTATCTACTTCATTGGAGACCCTCAGACTATCTTTGATCGGACTCTCTCTTGGGAAAACGGTTTTTATGTTAATCCTATATCCTGTATCTGTACACTGTTGGTGGCTCGATTGTAATCATGTATTGTCTTTCCCGCTGACTGGTTAGCACGCAACAAATGCTTTTCACTGTACCTCGGTACACAGGACAATAAACTAAACTCAACTCCACATCTCCTTTCCTTGGATACTCCATATCCATGAGCTTATCTGAAAGCCTTTTAAACACTAGTATCACTGCCTCTGGACACTATCAACCTGAAACGTCACCCGTTCCTTCTCTCCCGAGATGATGCCTGACCCGCTCAGTTACTCCAGCATTTTGTGTCTATCTTCGGTGTGAACTGGCATCTGCAGTTCCTTCCTACAATTTTTTTAATTTAATTTTTTTAATTTTTTATTAGAAGCAATTGTACAGAGATAAAACATTCGGTATCTAAAAATAATACAATTATTGTACAGCTTCATTTTTAGCCTTATAACCTAAACTATGAAAATGAAAAAAGAAAAGAAAACGATAAACAAGAAAGAAAAAAAATAGAAAGTGAAAAGATAGATTGAAGAAGAACAAAAGAAAGTCCCCTAAACTGCCACAGAAGTGTGGCAGAGAGATATAGAAATAAAAAAATTAAAAAAGAAAGGTGGAGATATACCTGCCCCTCGTTCCCCCCCCCACCCCGCCCACCTCACCCAACCCAGCATCGGATTCAAATTTAAATTTGTGTTTCACCATACTATTGTTGTAAGACATGTAAAGGGTGTCCATATCTTAAGAAATGATCTGTTTTTTCCGCCAAGACAAGCCTAATGCTTTCCAAATGTAGTGTCTCGAACATGTTTGTGATCCACATCTTCACTGTAGGGACCGTTGTCTGTTTCCAAAATTTAAGTATTAATTTTTCGCCGTTATCAGGCCATAGTTGAGGAAACGTCTTTGAAATATCGTTAGCTCAGAACAGGCCTCTGACATACCTAGTGTGATCGGTTTTATGTCGGGATCCAATTTAGTTTAGTTTCCTACATATGATGACTATCTTATTCACGGCGGCTGTCCTTTCACCCGCAGGTTACGGATATATCCCGCGTTTCAAGAGGTACGTCCCGCTGAAGAGGCTGCGCAAACGCGAGGACCTGCCGGCGGAAGAGCAGAACTCCTACTGCAACTTCTTCCGCCTGATGTACCTCATCATCCTGGAGGGGGACGCGGATGGCTCAGAAGGTGTTTGCCGAGCGGGTGGCCCCGGCCGACCTGCGGGCGGAGATCGGCAAGCTGAAGAAGGCGGAGCTGCACCGGAGCTTCCGCGAGTTCCAGACCACCTTCGCCTCGCACTCGGACTGGGGGCTGCTGTACCCGCCCAGGGCCGCCCGCCTGGACTTCCAGAAGTACGACGTCACCCTCCTGGTCTTCCTGATGACGCACGTGCGGGCCTTCCCGCAACCCCGCCGCGGCTGGTGGGCCGAGCCCCCCCCCGACGACCACTCCAAGTCGGCCAGCCTGCTCCGCCTGCTCTACCTGCGCCGCCGGCTGGTGCTCCGGGACGGTTACCTCGGCGTGCCCGAGGAGGAGTTCCTGGACATCTGGCACAAGGCAAGCAGTGCCTCTGCCACCTCGGCAAGGACCCGGAGGAGATCGAGGACATCATGTTCACGCCCGGCTACCTGCTGTGGAGGGACCACAAGCAGATCGCAGAACTCATGGGGAAACAATGTGTGGAGTTGACCGGACAGTACATGATGGCCATGAAAGCCCATCTACGTAAGGACCCATCCCAATCCCGTGGGCCATCCTGCTGCAGATGTGCAGGGCAGGTTTCTCTCACACAAGAGGGTGGTGGCGGTGGTAGTGGAGGCAGATACAATAGTGGCAGTTGTACAGGGCCCTAGTGAGACCACACCTGGAGTATTGTGTGCAGTTTTGGTCCCCTAATTTGAGGAAGGACATTCTTGCCATTGAGGGAGCGCAGCGTAGGTTTACAAGGTTAATTCCCGGGATGGCGGGACTGTCATATGCTGAGAGAATGAAGCAGCTGGGCTTGTATACTCTGGAATTTAGAAGGATGAGAGGGTATCTCATTGAAACATATAAGATTGTTAAGGGTTTGGACACGCTAGAGGCAGGAAACACGTTCCCGATGTTGGGGGAGTCCAGAACCAGGGACCACAGTTTAAGAATAAGGAGTAAGCCATTTAGAACGGAGACGAGGAAACACTTTTTCTCACAGAGAGTGGTGAGTCTGTGGAATTCTCTGCCTCAGAGGGCGGTGGAGGCCGGTTCTCTGGATGCTTTCAAGAGAGAGCTAGATAGGGCTCTTAAAAATAGCGGAGTCAGGGGATATGGGGAGAAGGCAGGAACGGGGTACTGATTGGGGATGATCAGCCATGATCACATTGAATGGCGGTGCTGGCTCGAAGGGCCGAATGGCCTACTCCTGCACCTATTGTCTATTGTTTAAGGGTGGTGGGTGCCTGGAAGGTGCTGCCAGGGGCGGTGGTGGTGGTAGTGGAGGCAGGTACAATAGTGGTGTTTGGGGCAAGAGTCTTTCAGACTCGGGGCATGTGGATGTGGATCACCTGCAGGCGGTGGAGATAGATGGTGTCAAGTAGGAATTGGTGCAGCAAAGATTTACCCCGATGTTGCAAGGACTCCAGGGACTGAGCTATATTGGGAGAGGTTGAGCAGCTGCCGACTCTGTTTACCAAAATGCTCAAAATAAGTTCATAACTCATAGGATCAGAGGTCATTTGGCCCATTGAGTCTACTCTGCCATTCAATCATGGCTGATCAATCTTTCCCTCTCGCCCCCCATTCTCCTGCCTTCTCCCTATAACCAAAGAACTGGAGTAACTCAGCAGGTCAGGCGACATCTCTGGAGAACACAAGATGGGAGATGTTCTGTGTTGAGACCCTTCTTCGGACCGTCTTCGAGACCATGTTCTCCCAGAGATGCTGCCTGACCTGCTGAGTTAGTCCTTTTGGGAAGTGTGGGAGGTTGGCAGAGTTGGGAATCATCCTCTGGCATGGTCTGAAAGACACAAAATG
>CM075988.1:22308426-22340604 GCA_038087875.1 Malacoraja senta
CAGACTCTAGGATTCGGGGGCTCTCCCCAGGCCCTCATTCTGAAAGGTCTCGAACCCGAAACGTCACCCATTCCTTTCCTGCATAGATGCTGCCTGTCCTGTCCGAGTTACTCCAGCACTTTGTGTCAATCTTTCGGTAAACCAGCACCTGCAGTTCCTTCCTACTCATCGCTGTGCTGTAGATTGGTTTCAGCCACTGAGCACTCTTTGGTGGTCATGACTGCCACCCAGTGGTGGATTGAAGATCAACAGTGCTGAATGGCTTGGACATGATCAATCCCTTGATGGGCCCTCTTCAGCCTGTTGTTGAATATGGCTGGTAGGGTCGAACATAGGGGCCTAGTTGGGGAATACATCAACTTTATTCCCCGGAACGCTGGAGGCTGAGGGGTGATCCTACAGAGGTGTATAAAAATCATGAGAGGAATAGATCGGGTGAATGCTTTTACCCGAAGGTAGACAAAAATGCTGGAGAAACTCAGCGGGTGCGGCAGCATCCATGGAGCGAAGGAAATAGGCAACGTTTCAAGCCAAAACCCTTCTCCAAAACCCGCTTTTACCCGGAGTAGGGGAATCAAGAACCAGAGGACATAGGTTTAAGGGAAGAGGGGAAAGATTTAATGGGAACCTGAGGGACAACTTTTTCCACACACAAGGTGTAAGGAACGAGCTGCCAGAAGAGGTAGTTGAGGCAGGGACTATCACAGCGTTTAAAAGGCATTTGGACAGGTACATGGATAGGAACATATCGGTGCGGTCTCGGTGGGCCGAAGGGCCTGTTTCGGCACTGTATCTCTCAACTAAACTAAAACTAAGATGGAGCATCACGGATGAGAGGGGCCGAAGGGCCTGTTTCTGTGACGTTTGCCTGTGATACATGCATCGATCTGAGGTGTTATAGTCATAGAGTGGTACAGTGTGGAAACAGGCCCTTCGGCCCAACTTGCCCACACCGGTCAACATGACCCAGCTACACCTCCATATCCCTCCAAACCTGTCCTATCCATGTACCTGTCTAACTGCTTCATAAACATTGGGATAGCCCCAGCCTCAACTACCTCCTCTGGCAGCTGGTTCCATACACCCACCACCCTCTGTGTTTATGCTCCCTTCTGCAGCAACAAGCAGCGGAGACACTGAAACTGAAGCAGGAGGCGGAGAATGAGCGGAAAGTGCAGCAAGGCGACAAGCAGCTTCTTCAGAACCAGATCAAAAGCCTGCAGGAGACCCTGCTGGGCACGGAGGAGCTGCTGAAAACGTGAGCTGTGGCTTTAGCCCGCGTCCATTGACATTTAGACATACATGATACAGCGCGGAAACAGGCCCTTCGGCCCATCGGGTCCGAGCCGACCAGCGGGCCCCGCACATTAACACTATACACACACACGCACTAGGGGACAATTTTTACATTTACCAAGCCAATTAACCTACAAACCTGCACGTCTTTGGAGTCTGGGAGGAAACCGAAGATCTCGGAGAAAACCCACGTAGGTCATGGGGAGAACGTGCAAACTCCGTACAGACAGCACCCGTGGTCACGATCGAACCGGTTCTCCGGCGCTGCATTCGCTGTAAAGCAGCAACTCTACCGCTGCGCCACCGTGACCGCCCGGAGGTCAAACGTGGCCTTTCTTTATGAGTAGAAACTTCTTTAGTCAGAGGGTGGTGAATCTGTGGAACTCTTTGCCACAGACGGCTGTGGAGGCCAAGTCAGTGGATATTTTTAAGGCAGAGATAAATAGATTCTTGATTAGTACGGGTGTCAGGGGTTACGGGGAGAAGGCAGGAGAATGGGGTGAGGAGGGAGAGATAGATCAGTCATGATTGAATGGCGGGGTAGACTTGATGGGCCGAATGGCCTAATTTGACTCCTGCCACTTATGACATGTAGATCCCGCTCACCGTCAAGAGGCTGATCTCTGCTTCCTAATCCCATTTTCCTGCCTTCCCCCCCATAACCCTTGACACCCGTTCTAATCAAGAATTTGTCTGTCTCTGCCTTAAAAACATCCACTGACTTGGCCTCAACAGCAATGAGTTCCACAGAATAACTACCCTCTAACTAAAGAAGTTCCTCCTCACCTCCTTTGTAATAGCGCGCCCTTTAATTCTGAGGCTGTGCCCTCTGGTCCTCAATCTCCCACCAGGGAAAACATCCTGTCCACATCCACTCTATCGATGTAAGTTTCAATGAGGCCCCCCCCTCCACCATTTAAACTTGGCCTCCACAGCCGCCTGTGGCAATGAGTTCCACGGTTGGTTGGCGTAATGATCCCGGTGTTTGGGTGACGGAGCTCGGCGGGGGGGGGGGGGGGGGGCCGGGCCGGGTAGAGTTGGACAGACTGTAACTGCGATCACTCTGTGCAGGTCGGAGAAGCAGATCAAGGCTCAAGTGCAAGAACTGGAGGAGCTGAAGAGTCGCACTCAGCAGGACCAGTGAGTAGCAGATGCAAGGTGGCCTCAATGTAACATAGAGTCACCTAGCCTGGTAACGGGCCCTTCAGCCCAACTTGCCCACACCGACCAACATGCCCCATCTGCACCAGTCCCACCTACCTGCGTTTGGCCCATATCCCTCTAAACCTGTCCTATCCATGTACCTGTTTAAACGTTGTGATAGTCCCTGCCTCAACTACCTCCTCTGGCAGCTCGTTCCACACACCCACCCACCGCCCTCTGTGTGAGGGTGTGGACATGCAGCGTTACAAAGTGGGGATCCTTCTTATGACTGACTGGAGCCGTTTGCTCCCCTGTTTCACAGGGAACAGTGGGCGCAGGAGAAGACCCGGCTGGAGCGGCAGTCGGCAAAGAGCAAGGACGAGTTCATCGAGGCCATGCGGCGGGCCATGTCCGCAGAGGTACCGCGCTAATTCAGCCACCGCGGGCACCGCACGGCTCGCAGTGTATATTAAACACACACACACACACACACAGATATACACACACACACACACACACACACACAGATATACACACACACACACACACACACACACACACACACACACACAGATATACACACACACACACACACACACACACACAGACACACACACACACACACACAGACACACACAGACACACACACACACACACACACACACACACACACACACACAGACACAGACACACACAGACACACACAGACACACACAGACACACACACACACACACAGACAGACACACACACACACACACACACACACACACACACACACACAGACACACAGACACACACACAGACACAGAGCTGGAGACCCTCCATGGGTCAGGCAACAGCGGAAGGGAGGGGGGGGGAAAGAGTGAGGGAGAGAGAGTGGGGGAGAGGGGAGGGGAGGGAGAAAGGGAGGGGGGAGAGAGTGGGAAGGAGAGTGAGGTAGAGAGTGGGATGGGAAGAGGGGAGGGAGTGATCGGGAGGGAGGGAGAGAGGGGGGAGATCAACCTCAGCCTTAAAAATACCCATTGACCCAACTATAAATATGTGGATTTCAAATATGTTTGAAACATTACACCTTGAAGAGATAAGACTCCTCCTAGCAGGTAAACCAGATCACTTCCACCTGACGTGGTCTGCATTTATAGAATTATTACAAACATAGGGTGCAAAAGTACTTTAAAAAAAAATAAAAAAATTGAGGTCGTGTAAGGGGGATGATAGTTGAAGAGTTGGTATGTCCTATTTACGTGATGCTCAAAAAAAAAACATTTGTTTCTCTTTTTTTCTCTTTCTCTTTTCTTTTCTTAGGGCCTATTTCTTAACTCTCTTTCTTTTTGTTTTTAATTTCGCTCTCATAGGGTCCTCGTCCTTTTTTGTTGTTACATTTTCTACACTTTTCTACACTTGCACTTTATCCTTCACTTTCTTCCCTCTTTCAATCTTTTCTTTCTCTAGTGTAAAAAAATAAATAAAGGGAGTACATTAATTGTAAGAAGATATAAATGACGAGTATTAATGTATGTGGTTGTAATGTAATGTACTTCTAATAAATAAAAATTAAAAAAAAAAAAAAAAAAAAAAAAAAATACCCATTGACATTTGTCCTCCACAGCCGTCTGTGGCAATGAATTCCACCGCTTCACTCCAGTTTGTGCTCACAGGTGCAGGTGCTGGAATGCAGGCGGGACAAAGGCACGGCGTTCCTGGAGCAGGCGGCCAAGGAGGGGGAGGTCAAGGTGTCTGGACTGAGGCAGAGCCTAGTGAGGTGAGCAGGGCAGGCAGGCGCTGCTCCAGCCTGAGATAATGGATGGGATTTATACAGCGCCTTTCTAATACTCAAGGCGCTTTACATCGCATTATTCATTCACTCCTCAGTCACACTCGGTGGTGGTGAGCTACTTCTGTAGCCACAGCTGCCCTGGGGCAGACTGACGGAAGCGTGGCTGCTAATCTGCGCCTACAGCCCCTCCGACCACCACCAATCACTCACACACATTCACACACATTCACACGCAGGCAAAGGTGGGTGAAGTGTCTTGCCCAAGGACACAACGACAGTATGCACTCCAAGCGGGATTCGAACCGGCTACCTTCCGGTTGCCAGCCCAACACTTAGCCCATTGCGCCATCTGTCGTCCTGGGCTTCCTGGGAGATGACACCTTGGGCTTTATACATATGCAGCGCAGGATCCTTGTGCGAAAACCTTTGCCGATCCCTTTCATGAGACCCATTTTAATCTATCCAAGAGCAAAAGATACCGTTTATTGAAGTCTTTGAATTTAGACTTTTAGAGATACGTAGCAGAAACCGACCCTTCAGCCCACCGAGTCCGCGCCGACCAGCGATCCCCACACACTAGCACTATCCCACAACACACCAGGGACCATTTACAATTTTTACTGAAGCCAATTAACCTACAAACCTGTACGTCCTTGGAGTGTGGGAGAAAACCGGAGCAATCGGAGAAATCCCACGTGGTCACGGGGAGAACGTACAAACTCCGTACGTGTAGTCAGGATCAAACCCGGGTCTCTGGCGCTGTGACAGCATCTGCCTTAAATGTGTGTTTTTGTGTGTCTGTGTCCGTGTATATGTGCGTGTGTGTACAGTATGTGTGTGAGCGTGTATGTGTGTGTGCATGTGCAAGTTTGTGGTGTGTGTGTGCACGTGCGTGTCTGTGCATATGCTGGTTTGTGGTGTGTGTGCGCGTGTCTGTGTCCGTGTATGTGTGTGTGTGTATAGTGTGTGTGCGCGTGTATATGTGTGTGCTTGTGTCCGTGTGTGTGTGAGCGTGTATGTGTGTGTACATATGCTGGTTTCTGGTGTGTGTGCGTGTGTCTGTGTACTTGTATATGTGCGTGTGTGTACAGTGTGTGTGCGCGTGTATATGTGTGCGTGTGCGTGTTCTTTAGTACGGGCCCCACTGTGGTGAAGGTGAGGGAGTGAGTTACCACAGACCAGTGTGTTTGCCTTTCCCACAGCGGGCCTGCGCCACAGATAGATGTGAAAGCTGCCGTGCTGGCGTATGAAATGGTGATCGCCGACATCCGCTCAAAAATACACCAAACTGTGGTGAGCGTTTCACTAACATTGCTTCACTTCTTAAATCATTGCCTTTTGTAGCTGTCTCCTTCCAAATACTTGCTTGATTTCTGTTTAATTCTTCTGGTTCTATCAGCTTGGGGAAATGGAATTAAATTCTTATTTGAAATAATGCGTATTTTCGCTGCTCAATGGACATCAAAGATCCTATAGCGGAGCAAGATAGACCACCCCTGCTAAATGCAATGGGCTGACGTGTAGTACGCAACGGAACGGAACGTGGGCCCTTTTTTCATCCATTTCCGTAACCGGACCTGACCCGCAGTGTAATCAACGTTGCGGGGGAACAGTTTGTGTGAATAAATTATAATTCTGAAAATGAGGAGAAGATTTTTACCAAATAACTTTTATTTTTACGAGGATGTTTCCGTAACCGGCTTCCGTCTCCGCACTAGTTATCTTTGCTCCGCTGTGGTGGGATCTTTGGTGCGGAGACGGAAGCCGGTTACGGAAATGGGGCTGAAAATGACCCATGAATCTGCCCATGACCGTACTACGTCTTTTTTGTCGAGTGGACCATCTTGCTCGCTATAGGATCTTTGATGGACATCGCGTCAAGCGCAGAATTTGTGGGCTTTATGGTTTAGGGTTTATTATTGTCACGTGTACCAAAGTAATTAACTTTATTGTCACGTGTACCGAGGTACAGTGAAAAGCTTTGGTTTACTTTCAAATCAAATCAGGTAATACTCTCCATTAATACAGTCAAGTCAAGCACCGGTACAAAGGGTAGAGTGAAGGGAAAGATATCACAGTGAAGGTTATAGTATCTCAGCCTGGTAATATTTTCTCAGCTAGAAATAACGATTTAATCGATAATGTTTCATTATTAGTAAGTAAGTAAGTAAATTTTATTTATATAGCACGTTTAAATCAACTCGCGTTGAAAATAAAGTGCTTTACATAAAAGAAATAATTAAGTTTCCGCACACCCATAGAAAAATTTATAAAAATTAAAATGACACAAAACATTATAGAATTCAACATGAACGTCCCCCCACAACAGAATCAACATTTTCCACGGTGGGGAAAGGCAACAAAAAGTCAAGTCCTTGTCCTCTGTGATCACCCGAGATCGGGGCCTATTTGAGGCCTCCGCAGCCAGTCCGATGTTTTCAGGCCTTCTTGCCGGGAAGATGGAACTCCGGCGTCGGGCGAACACTCCATTAATGTTTAATGTTTTATGAGTCATTCCTAACTGTCACTGTATGTCATGTTGTCATTTGTGGGCGGAGCACCAAGGCAAATTCCTTGTATGTGAATATACTTGGCCAATAAACTTATTAATTAATTCACTCCAAAAAAAAAGATGCAAAGTGCTGGAGTAACTCAGCGGGTCAGGCAGCATCTCTGGAGAACATGGATAGATGGTGTTTCGGGTCAAGACACTCCTTCAGTCATTTCAGAAGTTATAGGAGCAGAATTAGACCTTTGATATTCTGACTTTTCCTAATCTTTTGTCAATTAAACTCTCATTCCAAACTTCTCCCATTCTGTCAATCCAGAATCCAGCATCTGACACGTAATCTAATCCTTTATATTTTTAGGCAGAGATCTGTAAAGATCGCCTGCCAACTAAAGTCTTTAAGCTAGCAATCATTTGTGTCGGGCAGCATCTCTGGAGGAAAGGAATAGCTGATGTTTCCTGTCGAGACCCTTCTTCAGACTGAGTTACTCCAGCATTTTGTGTCTACCTTTGGTGTAAACCAGCATCTGCAGTTCCTTCTTACACATCATTCTTGCCAACTCTGTGTCTGCAAGGATCATGTCGCCCCAGTGCTGGGACCTCATGGTTCTTGAAACTTAGCGATTTCCTGAGTGGAGCTCAAAGTGCTGGAGTAACTCAGCGGGACAGGTAGCATCCGTGGAGGCAACGGCCGGGCAATGTTTCAGATCTGGACCCTTCTTCACACTGACCACCGGTTTCTTTCCTGCTCTCTGTTTTAAAGAGTGCCTTCAATGAACAGATGGACCTGATACGGAACGGAGCAAAGCTGAGTAACATGCCGCAGGTTCCTGTCCTGCTTCCACCTTCCCAGTCAGACTTCATGGTAAGGCAGCCAGCACCAAACCTGGATGCACTTCTGTAAACGCTAAACATGCTAAATGTGTCTTCACAAGCGAGGAAACGGATGTTTGAAATGCTAATGCTGTTTGTATTTACACACTCACACACACACGCGCAGACACACACACGCAGACACACACACGCAGACACACACACGCAGACACACACACGCAGACACACACACGCAGACACACACACGCAGACACACACACGCAGACACACACACGCAGACACACACACGCAGACACACACACGCAGACACACACACGCAGACACACACAAACAGACACACACACGCAGTCACACATACACACGCAGTCACACATACACACGCAGACACACATACACACGCAGACACACACATACAGACACACACACGCAGACACACACACGCAGACACACATGCACACGCAGACACGCACACGCAGACACACACACACGCAGACACACACACACGCAGACACACACACACGCAGACACACACACACGCAGACACACACGCACACACGCACACACACGCAGACACACACGCACACACACACACACACACACAGGCACATGCACGCACACACACACAAACACACGTGTGCGCGCGTAGGCACACACACATACATTATTATATTACCACATATATTAGACATACTATAATAAACTAAACTAAATATTGTGTGTAGTGTGTGTATATATACATATATAATATCTGTATATTATATTTACTAGACATATAAACATAATAAACTAAATTAAATATTGTTTACTGTGTATATACATATAATATACAATATATATAATTATTGCTTATACTAGATGTACAATTGTAAACTAAATATTGTGTATAATGCGTGTGTGCTAACATTGTTTATTTGAAGTGTGTAGTTCACACAATATGTAGTTTGGTTTATGCAGCAGGCAGTGAAGAAAGCCAATGGTATGTTAGCATTCATAGCAAAAGGATTTGAGTATAAGAGCAGGGAGGTTCTACTGCAGTTGTACAGGGCCTTGGTGAGACCACACCTGGAGTATTGCGTACAGTTTTGGTCTCCAAATCTGAGGAAAGACATTCTTGCCATAGAGGGAGTACAGAGAAGGTTCACCAGACTGATTCCTGGGATGGCAGGACTTTCATATGAAGAAAGACTGGATAGACTTGGCTTGTATTCGCTAGAATTTAGAAGATTGAGGGGGGATCTTATAGAAACTTACAAAATTACAGGCTAGATGCAGGAAGATTATTCCCGATGTTGGGGAAGTCCAGAACAAGGAGTCACAGTTTAAGGATAAGGGAGAAATCTTTCTGGACCGAGATGAGAAAAACATTTTTCACACAGAGAGTGATGAATATGTGGAATTCTCTGCCACAGAAGGTAGTTGAGGCCAGTTCATTGGCTATATTTAAGAGGGAGTTAGATGTGGCCCTTGTGGCTAAAGGGATCAAGGGGTATGGAGAGAAGGCAGGTACAGGATACTGAGTTGGATGATCAGCCATGAACATATTGAATGGCGGTGCAGGCTCAAAGGGCCGAATGGCCTACTCCTGCTCCTATTTTGTATGTTTCTATGTTTCTATTGTCACGTGTACCGAGAACAGTGAAAAGCTTTTGTCGTGAGCTATCCAGTCAGCAGAGAGACAATACATGATTACAATCAAACACTCCACAGTGTACAGTTACAGGATAAAGGGAATAACATTTAGTGCAAGGTAAAGTCTGATTAAAGATAGTCCAAGGGTCTCCAATGAGGTAGATGGGAGGTCAGGACCGCTCTCTAGTTGGTGGTAGGATGGTTCAGTTGCCTGATAACAGCTGGGAAGAAACTGTCCCTGAATCTGGAGGTGTGCGTTTTCACACTTCTGTACCTCTTGCCTGATGGGAGAGGGAAGAAGAGGGAGTGACTGGGGTGAGACTGGTCCTTGACTATGCTGCTGGCCTTGCCGAGGCAGCGTGAAGTGTAGATGGAGTCGATGGAAGGGAGGTTGGTTTGCGTGACGGTCTGGGCTGCGTCCACAACTCTCTGCAATTTCTTGTAGTCTTGGACGGAGTTGATCCCAAACCGTGCCGTGATGCTTATCGCTAAAATGCTTTCTGCGGCGCATCTGTAGAAGTTGGTGAGAGTTGTTGGGGGACAAGCTGGACTTCCTAAGTGCCAGGTGCATTGTACCTTTGCCAGATGAATGAGGTTTTTTTTTCTCAGGAACATCGTTAACAGCTTATTTCTTCTCCAGCTTATTTACATGTCAAAACAAAAGGAGCTTCTGGCATCCAATGGATTCCCAGCGAATAACAACAGCCAGGGAACATCATCCGCTGTGCCGACCTTTACCCTGGGAATGGTTCCATTGAACAATCAAATTGGAATCACACAGGTAGGCTACGCCATGGATCGAAGCATCTTGATCTTTTATAGACAGTAGACAATAGGTGCAGGAGTAGGCCCTTGGAGCCAGCACCGCCATTCAATGTGATCATGGCTGATCATTTAAGGCAGAGATAGACAGATTCTTGATCAGTGCGGGTGTCGGGTTAAGGGAAGAAGGCAGGAGAATGGGGTTAGGAGGGAGAGATAGATCAGCCACGATTGAATGGCAGAGTAGACTTGATGGGCCGAATGACCTAATTCTGATCCTATGACTAATGAAAGGGTGTTGGCACCCTCCTGCCACAGGCTTGACTGGGACATGTTGGAGGGTCAGTAACATGGGGTGTGCGCTTCAATTCCGCAACTGTTTACCATATATATTATTGATTTGGAAGAGGGAATTAGGAGCAACACTACCAAGTTTGCAGATGACACAAAGCTGGGTGGCAGTGTGAACTGTGAAGAGGATGTTAGGAGGTTGCAGGGTGACCTGGACAGGTTGAGTGAGTGGGCAGATGCGTGGCAGATGCAGTATAATATAGATAAATGTGAGGTTATCCACTTTGGCGGCAAAAACAAGGGGGCAGATTATTATCTCAATGGGGTTAGGTTAGGTAAGGGGGAGGTGCAGCGAGACCTGGGCGTCCTTGTACACCGGTCACTGAAAGTTGGCGTGCAGGTACAGCAGGCAGTGAAGAAAGCTAATGGAATGTTGGCCTTCATAACAAGAGGATTTCAGTATAGGAGTAAAGAGGTTCTTCTGCAGTTGTATAGGGCTCTGGTAAGACCACATCTGGAGTATTGTGTACAGTTTTGGTCTCCTAATTTGAGGAAGGACATCCTTGTGATTGAGGCAGTGCAGCGTAGGTTCACGAGATTGATCCCTGGGATGGCGGGACTGTCATATGAGGAAAGATTGAAAAGACTAGGCTTGTATTCACTGGAGTTTAGAAGGATGAGGGGGATCTTATAGAAACATATAAAATTATAAAAGGACTGGACAAGCTCGATGCAGGAAAAATGTTCCCAATGTTGGGCGAGTCCAGAACCAGGGGCCACAGTCTTAGAATAAAGGGGAGGTCATTTAAGACTGAGGTGAGAAAAAACTATTTCACCCAGAGAGTTGTGAATTTATGGAATTCCCTGCCACAGAGGGCAGTGGAGGCCAAATCACTGGATGGATTTAAGAGAGAGTTAGATAGAGCTCTAGGGGCTAGTGGAGTCGAGGGATATGGGGAGAAGGCAGGCACGGGTTATTGATTGGGGACGATCAGCCATGATCACAATGAATGGCGGTGCTGGCTCGAAGGGCCGAATGGCCTCCTCCTGCACCTATTTTCTATGTTTCTAATTCCATTGCCCAGACCTGCCTCTCCATTCACCACTGCTCTATGTGAACTGTTGCAGAGGTCGATGTCGCCTGGGTTGTCCCCACAGCCGTCGTCACTCGGTCCGGTAAACCCCGGTCCTGGAGGGGCCGCCAATCAAAACCACCTCGAACGCCTTCTGGAGAAACTGACTGAGTTGTTCCCACAGCACAACAGGTAACGGCCAGGAGGTCACAAGCACGCTCTTGTCACCAGGGTCACCATCACACTCTTAATAAATGATGAAGAAGCCCGATTGTGAGAATCCGTAATCTTGAAATGACAGATTCATCTTTGTAAAACTCCGGGTTAGTTGAGGGAGGGCCAGTTCCTGCGCTGCACCCGATGTGAGACAATTCTGTGGGCCTCACATTGGCCCGGCGGTAGAGTTGCTGCCTTACAGCGAATGCAGCGCCGGAGACCCGGGTTCGATCCCGACAACGAGTGCTGTCTGTACGGAGTTTGTACGTTCTCCCCGTGACCTGCGTTGGCTTTTCTCCGAGATCTTCCGTTTCCTCCCACCCTCCAAAGACGTGCAGGTTTGTAGATTAATTGGCTTGGTGTAATTGCAAATTGTCCCTCGTGTGTGTGCGGAGGAGAGTGTGCGGAGATCGCTGGTCGGCACGGACCCGGTGGGCCGAAGGGCCTGTTTCCGTGTTGTATCTCTAAACTAAACTAAACTATGGGTGCAGAGGCCATTTGGCATTTATAATATTCAATCGGGTTTCCTCTCGACCCCCGACTCTCCAGGATGGGGAGGCCATTTAAGACTGAGGTGAGAACAAACTTTTTCACCCAGAGAGTTGTGAATTTGTGGAATTCCCTGCCACAGAGGGCAGTGGAGGCCAAGTCACTGGATGGATTTAAGAGAGAGTTGGATAGAGCTCTAGGGGCTAGTGGAATCAAGGGATATGGGGAGAAGGCAGGCACGGGTTATTGATTGGGGACGATCAGCCATGATCGCAATGAATGGCGGTGCTGGCTCGAAGGGCCAAATGGCCTCCTCCTGCATCTATTTTCTATGTTTCTATGATATAAATCCGAGTTTGTCCAACCTATCATATAGCTAATCCCCTCTAATCCAGTTAGCCTTCTGGCAAACTTCGTCTGCAATCACCAGAGCCTCCACATCCTTCCTGTGGTCTGATTAAAGTCCTATATAGCTGCAACATGCCTGCAGTTGACTTTATTTACTAGTTTAATTTAAAGATACAGTGCGGAAACAGGCCCTTCGGCCCATCAAGTCCGTGCCAACCAGCTATCCCCGCACACGACACACACTGGGGACAATTTACAATTTTACCAAGCCAATTAACCTACAAACCCGTACGTCTTTGGAGTGTGGGGGGAAGCTGAAGATCTCGGATAAAACCCACGCAGGTCACGTGGAGAACGTACAAACTCTGTACAGAGAGCACCCGTAGTCAGGAAATCGAACCCGGGTCTCTGGCGCTGTGAGGCAGCAACTC
The DNA here is from genome assembly GCA_038087875.1 of Malacoraja senta. NCBI lineage: Eukaryota > Metazoa > Chordata > Chondrichthyes > Rajiformes > Rajidae > Malacoraja > Malacoraja senta. The sequence goes on from CM075988.1 coordinate 22,321,226, forward strand.
TAACGCTGTGCCACCCTAACATTTGTCCTGACTGCCTGACATTTATACTCAGTACCCTGACCTGTGAAGGCAGGCGTGTACTGTGTGCTTCAATGGCCGTTCTACCGGCTGGTGTTGCTTCTGTTGGTGTTGGAGTTTGCTGGGTTGAACACACACACACGAGTTGTCAGACTGCGTTGTCTAACCTCCCGCGCTGCCCCTGCAGGGATATGATGATCGTCTTTCTCCGGCATGTCCGTATGATGAACAACAACTCGCTGTCGGGACTGTCCTTTGAACAAATCATCAGTCAGGTCTCAGTCCTTATCAAGACCCAACAGCCGCACCTTGTGGTAAGTGTAAGGTCAATATCATTATCAATCAATATCAGTTCTATTCGTCACTTGCACATAAAGTGCACGTGAAATGAATTTGCCAGCAGCGGTACAATGAGAAAAGAACACCCAAAAACACAATGAACATTTGACACAAAGAACATTCATTACTGTGGCGGAAGGCACAACATTTGGCCAGTCCTCCTCATTCGTCCCGCTCCTCCTCCATGGTCCCTCTCCCTTTCTCAGTCTTGTGACTGGAGAGAATTAAGTGGGAGGTTGACCAAGTTATTTTAAATTTGTTTTAGTTTTTAGAGATACAGCGCGGAAACAGGCCCTTCAGCCCACCGAGTCCGCGCCGACCAGCGATCCCCGCACACTAACACCATCCGACACACACTAGGGACAATTTAAATATTGTTACCAAGCCAATTAACAGCTGTCTATAAATCACTTGTAGAATCTGTACTCACCTTTAACATCACAGCCTGGTTCACCCTCACCTCTGTCAAAGACAAATCAAAGCTTTCCCGGATCATCAATCAAGCAAGCAAAATAACTGGCAAAACTCAAAATCAATTATCAGTACTCCACACCCAGGCAGTTAAAAGGAAAGCCAACCTCATTACACAGGATCCCACCCACCCCCCCCACCCACCCCCTGCACAAGTCCTTCCAACTTCTGCCATCAGGCCGCTGATATAAAGTCCCCCTATCTAAGAAAAACATCCACAAAAACTCATTCATACCCATTGCCATAAACAGCTTAAATAAAAAATGAAGAATGGACAAATTAACCCTGACGCATTGTCACTTTACACGTATCCACAACTTTCATCTTGTCTATTTTTTTACAGTTTTTAATCCTTATACTTGCTTTTAAGATCTATACACACGGTGTGTGCTCGCAGAAATCTGTGTTGTATGACTGCTTATCAGTACATTGTCCTGTTTGTATTTTGAGCCACGCCAAAGAAGATTTTCTGTTACGCCAGACAATAAAGTTTTCTGAATCTGAATCTGAATTAACTTACAAGCCTGTACGTCTTTGGGGCGTGGGAGGAAACCGGAGATCCCAGAGAAAACCCACACGGTCCCATGGAGAACATACAAACCCCATGCCTGACACATCTCCTTTATACGTTCCCCCTCTCACCTTAAGTTTCTGCTCGCTGGTCTTTAACATTTCCACGCCGGCCGCTCTATCTCAATCCTCCCCAATAACTTCCCCGATACTGATGTCAGGGCTCACTGGCCTATAATTTCCTGGATAATCTTTATTTCCCTTCATCAAAGGAACAACATTGGCTACTCCCCAGTCCTCCAGGATCTTGCCTGTCTAGAGAGGAAACAAAGAGAGCCACGGTCGTGCAGCGGTAGAGTTGCTGCCTTACAGCGCCAGAGACCCGGGTTGGATCCTGACTGAGGGTGCTGTCTGTACGGAGTTTGTAGGTTTTCCCCGTGACCTGCGTTGGTTTTTCTCCGGGAGCTCCTGTTTCGTCCCACACTCCAAAGACGTACAGGTTTACAGCACCCGTAGCCGGGATCAAACCTGTGCCTTCGGCGCTGCGAGTCAGCAGCCCTGCCCCTGCGCCACCGGGTTTTGACGCAGAGTTTTGATTCTCAAAATTCCTCCCTCTCGCCCTGACGATGCTCCACCCTCTGCCGTTCCTCCACGTCCCGCACAGTTAAACGTTGTGTGTTTCTTGTTTTGCCCACAGAATGTAAATCTGGACTTTGCCAACCTGCCAACCAACCCAGCCACATCGATGGGCACCTGGAGGTCCATCCCACGAGATCCCCACGTGAGTCGCTCGGGATCAATAACCGGTTTAATGGGTCGGGGTGGAGTGGGCACTGAACCGGGATGTCGGCCATCCTTGCTTGGCCTCCTGTGGGCTCCTGCAACTGAGCAGAAGTGAGAGGATGTGCTGCAGGCCAGAAAGACAAATCCACCTTGAACGTCACTTGAACCAGTGACGCCAAGCGCTGACTGAATCAAATGTGGACCAGTTTCAGTTTAGTTTATTGCCCCCCTGTACCGAGATACAGGGAAAAGTGTTACTTGAGGAGGTTTCACACTGGTGCAGACAAGATGTGTAGGAAGGAACTGCAGGTGCTGGTTTACACTGAAGATAGATACAAAATGCCGGAGTAACTCAGTGGGTCTATCACTGAGGAATTATCCATGGGAAGGTATTCTAACCTCGTAATCCTTGCTTTCCCACTCTCTCCATCCCTCCCCCATCCTAGTTCTCCAACCAGTCTGACTGCCCTACTGATTAAATGTTATCTCTATATGCTTCATTGTCACCTTCCCCTCAGCTAACAATGATCTATTTTCCCTGAGCTTCTTCTCCTTTGATCTCTCGTTTTCACACCTTACCCTTCCATATCTGTGCCTCCCTCTCCCCGACTCTCAGTCTGAAGGGTCTCGACCCGAAACGTCACCAATTCCTTCTATCCAGAGATGCTGCCTGTCCCGCTGAGTTACTCCAGCATTGTGTGTCTATTAGCATGGTCCAGCCTGGTGTTTGATGTAGTACAATGCTCTCTGGGTGCCTGGATAACGCTATCTTTGCTTCCCAGAAGGAGGAGGAAGATCCTTGTGTCATTTGCCAGGAAGAATTGACCAGCAGTCGCCTTTTTGTGATGAAATGTGGGCACAAATATCACCGAGAGGTAAGCTATTACTTTGCACCTCCCATCGAGCATAGCGCAGCGCCAGAAAGCCGGGTTCGATCCTGACCACGGGCGCTGTCTGTACGGAGTTTGTACGTTCTCCCCGTGACCACGTTGGTTTTCTCCGGTTTCCGCCCACACTCCAAAGACATACAGGCCTGTAGGTTAATTGGCTTCGGTAAAAATTGTAAATTGTCCCTCGTGTGTAGAATAGTGTAGTGTGCGGGGTGATTGCTGGTCGGTGTAAACAGGACCTTCGGCCTACCGAGTCCGCTCCGACCAGCGATCAATGCACACTAACACTATCAATAGACAATAGGTGCAGGAGTAGGCCATTCGGCCCTTCGAGCCAGCACCACCATTCAATGTGATCATGGCTGATCATCCCCAAACAGTACCCCGTTCCTGCCTTCTCCCCATATCCTCTGACTCCACTATTTTTAAGAGCCCTATCTAGTTCTCTCTTGAAAGCATCCAGAGAACCGGCCTCCACCGCCCTCTGAGGCAGAGAATTCCACAGACTCGCCACTCTCTGTGAGAAAAAGTGTTTCCTCGTCTCCGTTCTAAATTGCTTACTCCTTATTCTTAAACTGTGGCCCCTGGTTCTGGACTCCCCCCAACATCGGGAACATGTTTCCTGCCTCTAGCGTGTCCAAGCCCTTAACAATCTTATATGTGTCAATGAGATACCCTCTCATCCTTCTAAACTCCAGAGTGTACAAGCCCAGCTGCTCCACTCTCTCAGCATATGACAGTCCCGCCATCCCGGGGAATTAACCTTGTAAACCTACGCTGCACTCCCTCAATAGCAAGAATGTCCTTCCTCAAAATCCTTCCATTATCCTACACGGACTTGGGCATAAGGTACTTTATTGTCATGTGTAATCAGTATGGTGACATTCTTTTTGCGTACAGTTCAGTGACAATTAGGCACGATTGTTCAAAGAATCGGAATGTAAGATGGTAGACCACACTGAGTCAGTGGACAAGAGCCACCACGTTTGAAGCACTTTCCTGTGGTGGCCAGTTGGCTGGCGCTCACTTCTTGGGGTGAAAGGCCGCACAGAGTTCCACGCCTGGCTGCCCCCCCCCCCCTCGTTCTCACTGCAGCTTTCTTTGTGATTGCAGTGCATCTCCTTGTGGCTGAAGGATCAGAAGACGTGCCCCAGTTGCACCCTCAGCTTTGCCACCTCCTTCGCACAGTCCTAACGGCGCGGCAGGAACCCACCCACCCACCCTTGCCCGCGGACTGACCCACCCGGGGGGGGGCTCCATTCGCGGGGCCTTTGTTCACTGTGAACGCGACGGGACGCCGCGGTGGCGTGAAGGTGCCGGGGCGCGATGGGCGTGACGCTCCGGCCTTCTGTTGGATTCAACGGGACCTCTGACTCGTCCCGATCAAAGGAGATTCTACTTACTGAGAGATTTATTTTGTGAAGGGCATGCTGATTCTTTGACCATCCAAAACTGAAGCATATTTTAATATGGAGGATGGAAGGTAATCATTTTCAGTTTAATAATTAAAGGTTGTGGAAGGTTGCTGTTGTTTGCGTGTTACATTCTACCAATCGTGGGCCTGGAGCTGCTTTGTTTAAGATTCAAGATTCAAGTGAGTTTATTGTCATGTGTCCCTGATAGGACAATGAAATTCTTGCTTTGCTTCAGCACAGACTATTAAAAACTTCAAGAAGATGAGGCGGCAATATTTATACATTCAGGGCAGATTTAGGCCATTCGGCCCATCAAGTCTACTCTGTCATTCAATCATGGCTGATCTATCTTTCCCTCTCAACCCCATTCTCCTGCCTTCTCCCCGTAACCCCCGTACTAATCAAGAATCTGTCAATCTCTGCCTTAAAAATACCCAATGACTTGGCCTCCACTTGGCCGTCTGTGGCAATGGATTCCAGATTCACCCCCCCTCTGCTTTGGAAGTACGAGATCCCCATTCTCCTGCCTTCTCCCCATCACCCCCCAACTAATCAACTTCCTTGAGTAACAATTGTGTAACAACGTACAATTTACTTTATAAAACCTCCTTCCAGTTTCCCCCAATGTTTCCTTGCTCGGACCGTGAGCGGGGGGGGGGGGGGGGGAGGGACGAGAGTTTGACACTTCTCCTCTCTTCCAGTTCAATCTCGCAAAGTTCACAAATCACGGGAGTGGAATTAGGCCATTCGGCCCCGTCGGGTCCACTCCGACATTCAATCGTTTTTGTTTAAGAAGGAGCTGCAGATGCTGGAAAATCGAAGGTAGACAAAAGTGCTGGAGAAACTCAGCGGGTGCTGAGCACCCGCTGAGTTTCTCCAGCGCTTTTGTCATTCTTGACTAATCTCTGCTTCCTAATCCCATTTTCCTGCCTTCTCCCCATAACCATAATCAAGATTTTTGTCTCAAAATGTTCTTTTGTGTTTCTCCTTCTTTCTTTGGAACCCTACAGTTGTTCACTAACAAGTGAAGAGTCACTCTACACTAATTTAACTTTCATTTATAAGAGGCAGAAATGAAATCACACAGGATTAATTTGGCATATTTACATGTTTTATTACAAAGGCTGCTTCATTCATTTGACACCTGGTTACACTGTCACACTGATATTTAATCCTGCTCAGATGATGGATGTAAAAAGGTACTAAGGTATTATCCTTGCTTGCTGGATCTAGAATATTAATACTAGCACATTGACACAATATGTTACCTGGCTTGTCAAATAGATAATCCCAAAGTGGACAACGTTGGTGCAAGTTGGCATCCCTTAGTACAAACTGGACAGAGCATCAATTTTTAACTGTACACATTTAAGAGCCCTGTTTGTGGATGACCCTGCCAACTCCACAAAAACAGTAAAAGTTTAGGTATATATTACTTAGGAAAAGTGGGAGGTCAACCACATTTAGAAGCCGTGCACTTAATACCTCAGCAGATTGAAGTCAGTGCATTATTTTCATGTGTAAATCAACATTTATAGCTAATTAAAACATTGATTTGTGTGCTAATCAAACATCTGCTCTGTTGGGACTTTGTGGGCAGGGGTTTGTATTCGAGCAAGTATTCAGGTGGGCGCGGCATCCGCGGTCGGTATTCAGGTGGGACTCGTGTAGCTGGGACATACATGTTGGTCGTTGTGGGCAAGTTGGGCTGAAATGGCCTGCTTCCAAACTCTATCACTCTATAAATCCAACTCAATACTCCAAGGGCAATGGGATAGGATTTAATAAAAGGTTGATGGTGGATTCCTTAGGGGGATACAGTATAAAGTCGTCATCATCAAGACTGTTCAACAGAAAAATAACGGGTCACCTGGTACAAACTATGAAAGTTATGGGACATTGATCATGATCATGAAAGATGGGAGATAGTTATAAGGACTTGATCTAAACTTGCATTACAGCCATTAACAAAAAGAATCGAATCAACAGATATGAAAGAGTTGGAATTATGGAATTCCATGAAAGTGAAAGATGAAGCAGGCAGTGCTAAATTTACCAGAACTTTTGACTTTTATTGAAAAAGAGGAATATTAATAAGGACGGTGTGGAAGAAATGAGAAGCCGTGTTATTATAAAGTATAGCATGGGGAAAGGCAGCAAAGGAGAGGACGAGACAATGAAATAAATGTAGAGGATTTACCAGCACCTGCAGAACCGGTATGTATATAACCAACATCTGCAGTTCCTTTCGACATACTCAATGTAGAACCAGTTTCACTGCCAAGAAACAAGGTGAGATAGAAAACAGGTGGGTGTAGTCTGAATGTTTAAGAAGGAACTGCAGATGCTGGAAAATCGAAGGTAGACAAAAATGCTGGAGAAACTCAGCGGGTGAGGCAGCATCTATGGAGCGAAGGAAATAGGCAACGTTTCAGGCTGAAACCCTTCTTCAGACTGTCTGAAGAAGGGTTTCGGCCCAAAACGTTGCCTACTTCCTTTGCTCCATAGATGCTGCTGCACTCGCTGAGTTTCTCCAGCACTTTTGTCTACCTTGGGTGTAGTCTAAGTTGGATATCTATCAATGTGCATATAGTAGTTATATATATTATCTATCTATCTATCTATATATATATATTTATAAAGGGGAGCTAGAGGATGTAGTTTAGATATTCAAAAGGTATTTTGGCAAGGTGCTTTAGAGATTAATCTCTCCTTTAGAGATTAAGACTAATACAGTTGGGAGTAACACAACAGGACCGAAGGGTCAGTCTCATGCTGGGAATCTGCCAGAGAGGGAGGATGAGCATTCACGCACATTAGAACCATTTATGCCAAAACGCAATCCCAATCCAATTAAAATCTTAATGTAAACATTCCTATTTTAGTAAGCTTCCTCCCATTATTCACCTGGATGATCCCACACGTCACCTCTGGCTGTAGGACATAAATAGAACCCATGGACAATGTTTACCTTTTGTTCTTGAACAGTAGGAAGAAGCAGACAATCAGGAGATTGTAAGTACCTGGGGCATCGGAGCAATGATATCAATGGTCGACAAAAATGCTGGAGAAACTCAGCGGGTGAGGCAGCATCTATGGAGGGAAGGAATAGGTGACGTTTTGGGTCTCGACCCAAAACGCCACCTATTCCTTCGCTCCATAAATCCTGCCTCACCCGCCGAGTTTCTCCAGCATTTTTGTCTACCTTCGATTTTTTTCCCATCATCTGCAGTTCTTTCTTAAACAATGATATCAATGGCATCTGTTTGGGAAGATCATGGAGACATTGGGATGGGGACAGAAAGAATAAAAGTGCAGAGAAATCCAAGAGTTACTAGGAGGAAAAACCAAAAAACAGAATACTTTAAAGTAGCGAGGAACTGGGCAAAGTGCAGGGGCAGATGAAGCTGGGATCCTCGCAGGGAAATTACTTTGTAGAAACCGCAAGTGAACTTGGTGAAGCCATGGGTAAGTCCTAATGGAGTATTGCAATCACAACTGGACCACCATCTACAGTTTTGATCATCCTTATCCATGGAATGATGAACACATCCAACAGCAAACGTGCCGAAGGTTCAGTCCGTCGATTCCCAGGATGAAGGGGGATTGTCCTGAGAGGAAAGATAGAGCGGACCAGTTCTCTGGAGTTCACATGAACAACACAACTGAAAGCAAATTCTAGATCTGGAGAGGATAGAGTGAGAGGATGACTAGGGGGAAAGAGGTGACAAACTCAGCATATAAGAGGATGGCGATTTAGGGTAGTGAATCTTTAGAATTCTCCAACTCTAAGGGCAGTCTTTCTTCAGTCACCAGGGATAGTCAAGAGAACAACATATTTTGGACGCAGGGAGAAAAGGGGGGAGAGTGTGAAAGATTGGAGCAGAGGTAGATTATATCCATCCTGATCATTTTGAATGGTGGAGCAGGCAACAAGGACCATGGGATCACCTTTGTTCTTCATTGAACCCTGACTGGGGATGATCAGCCAAGATCACATTGAATGGCGGCACTGGCTGGAAGGGCCGAATGGCCTACTCCTCCACCTATTGTCTATTGACTGGGAGAGAAAACATGAGCGATCACACGTACAAATCTAAAGCACCATTTTTATCAAACTCCAGGCCCAATCCAATTGTAAACACAATGTAAACAGTCTTTTTTTTTCCAGGCAGTTTCCTTCCATTATTCACTTGGGTCACCCACGTGACACGTCTTGCTGGAGGACATAAATAGAAGCCACGGATAACATCTAGGTTTTATGTTGAGCGCGAGGAGGAACCAGGTGCGATTGACAAGAGTTAGTCCAATTCATGACGACTGTAGGCGGGGGAGCAGAAGAGCTGAAGACACAAACTCCAGCAGTAGAGAACCTCTGTGGTATCACATGGATAATAGCTCACCAGCTGACGTCAACTAGATTCTGTGCAACACACAACTGAGAGTCACTAGGCCATATCATTTCAGGTGTAGAAAAGAACTGCAGATAGTGATTTAAATCCCGGGATGGCGGGACTGTCATATGCTGAGAAAATGGGGCGGCTGGGCTTTGTACACTCTGGAGTTTAGAAGGATGAGAGGGCATCTCATTGAAACATATAAGATTGTTAAGGGCTTGGACACGCTAGAGGCAGGAAACATGTTCCCGATGTTGGGGGAGTCCAGAACCAGGGGCCACAGTTTACGAATAAGGAGAAAGCCATTTAGAACGGAGACGAGGAAACACTTTTTCTCACAGAGTGGTGAGTCTGTGGAATTCTCTGCCTCAGAGGGCGGTGGAGGCAGGTTCTCTGGATGCGTTCAAGAGAGAGCTAGATAGGGCTCTTAAAAATAGCGGTATCAGGGGATATGGGGAGAAGGCAGGAACGGGGTACTGATTGGGGATGATCACATTGAATGGCGGTGCTGGATCGAAGGGCCGAATAGCCTACTCCTGCACCTATTGTCTATTGTCTTGCCCAGAGTCGGGGAATCATGAACCTGAGGACATAGGTTTAAGGTGAGGGAGGAAAGATTTAATAGGAACCTGAGGGGTAACCTTTTCACACAGGGCGGTGGGTATGGAACGTGCTGCAGAGGAGGTAGTTGAGGCAGGCACTATCTCAACGTTTAAGAAACATTTAGACAGGTACATGGACAGGTTCAGAGGGATATGGGCCAAATGCAAGCAGGTGGGACTAGTGTAGATGGGACATGTAGGTCGGTGTGGGCAAGTTGGGCCAAAGGGCCTGTTTCCACACTGAATGACTCTTTGATTCTATAACAAACTGGGTTGAAATTGGCGGTGCTGGATCGAAGGGCCAAATGGCCTACTCCTGCACCTATTGTCTATTGGGACAATTTTACTACTGATCACCCATTCACACTAGTTCTATGTTTATCATGGAGGCAATTTTGCAGAGGCCAATTAACCTACAAACCCGCACACCTTTGTCTTTTAGTTATATAAAGAAGCAGGGCCAAGGTCTACACAGATTCTTATAGGAGATGGAACTTGGGGAAAGTGGGAATTTATGGTGGGACCTGCAGCCTACAGACTGAGAGTAATAGTGTGCGCAGAAGTACACTCACTGCTGAGCTTTTACCAACATGATCAAAGCAGAAGGCTCTCCACTGCAGGAAGGCGCCTCAGCTTTCAGTCCTCCTTCTTGGGCACGGGGCCCATCTTGGTGCGAATGTTCCTCAGCAGGAAGAAGGCCACGGTGGTGACAGCGCACGTCACCTCAGCGATCCAGAAGGCCATGTCCCAGCTGTATTTCTTCGCTATCGTGCTGAACGGGAGTCCAGCCAGGAACCCCCCCACTGTGGGACACAGAGAGAGGAGTGGGTCATCAGTGTGGAAACGTAATGAAGAGAGGTTTCAGCTCAAGTGTAAAGTCACTTTGACTTGTTAGTCCTACCCTGTTGAATGGACATGACAAAGGTAGACACAAAAAAAACTGGAGTAACTCAGCAGGTCAGACAGCATCTCTGGGGAAAATGAATAGGTGGCATTTTGGGTCAAGACCCTTCTTCAGAAAAGTCACCCATTCCTTCTCTCCAGAGATTCACACAGAGGGTGGTGGGTGTATGGAACAAGCTGCCAGAGGAGGTAGTCGAGGCTGGACTATCCCGTCGTTTAAGAAACAGTTGGACAGGCACATGGAAAGGACAGGTTTGGAGGGTTATGGACCAAGCGCAGGCAAGTGGGACTAGGGTAGATGGGACATTGTTGGCCGGTGTGGGCGAGTTGGGCTGAAGGGCCTGTTTCCACGCTGTATTACTCTATGGCTATGAGAAGATGCTGCCTGTCCCGCTGAATTACTCCAGTTTTTTGTGTCTAATTTCAGTTTCAACCAACATCTGCAGTTCCTTCGTACACGAATAGACATGCCAACTGAGCTGAACAAATATCAAGAACCGTCCACTGGTGTTATTGGAAATTATTAACGTGAACTCCACAGGACAAACCTCTTGCACCTTACACCCATTAATATGCTTTAACAACAGCCTGATTACTGACAAACCACTAAATGAGCTTCAATTAGCATGCTAACTGCCAGCTTGCAAATTCCTTTTGGTGATAAACTGGTGGACATTGTGTGCTTTGGTCTCCTGCCCATTGGTAGCTTTGATCAGCCAAGCCAAGCCGCGAGCCAGCAGAGGGCGAGATACATAGATACATAGAAAATAGGTGCAGGAGTAGGCCATTCGGCCCTTCGAGCCTGCACCGCCATTCAATATGATCATGGCTGATCATCCAACTCAGTATCCCGTACCTGCCTTCTCTCCATACCCCCTCCATAGCCACAAGGGCCACATCTAACTCCCTCCTAAATATAGCCAATGAACTGGCCTCAACTACCCTCTGTGGCAGAGAGTTCCAGAGATTCATCACTCTCTGTGTGAAAACGTTTTTCCTCATCTCGGTCTTAAAGGATTTCCCCCTTATCCTCAAGCTGTGACCCCTTGTCCTGGACTTCCCCAACATCGGGAACAACCTTCCTGCATCTAGCCTGTCCAACACCATAAGAATTTTGTACGTTTCTATAAGATCCCCTCCCAATCTCCTAAATTCTAGCGAGTATAAGCCAAGTCTATCCAGTCTTTCTTCATATGAAAGTCCTGACATCCCAGGAATCAGTCTGGTCAGATCACAGGTATTCTCAGTCAGGACTCGGACGCTGCGGCCTTGTACACTGCTGGGCGGTAACGTGTTGGCAATGTTCTCGTCCAGAGTGTTGTGAGTCGGCCGAGTAGTTTTCACTCCAACTAACTGACTATTAAATGGACGGCAGGAGCAATAAATGTATTCTACAAAGCTCCCAAATGAGTGGGGATGAGTAATCCTTGAATCTGGACCTGGTGGGTGGGTGGGGGAAGTTGCCGAGAACAAAGAAACAGAGGGGGATCCAGTGGGGGGAGGGGGCATTGCATAGCTCAGAATTTCTCCAGCCATTTCGTTAGTCACAATTGGAAATTCCCTCTGGATACATGGCCCCCTCTAGACTGCTCCATTCCACAGACAGCGTAAAACTCCAAATTCTACACTTGGTATCCAAGCCCAGGCAGTAACATGACCACGAGGCAGCATTTGCTGCATATAAACTCTTCAAAATAGCCACAGTTTCAATCGATCTTCCCCTCCCTCCTCACCGTTTGCCATGAGAGCCACAATGGCGTGAGATGTGCCGGACAGGTTGGAAGGAGCAGACTCGTTCGCTATCACTCCAAACAGTGCAATGGGCCCATAAGAACAGAACCCAAATACGGCTCCCAAGGAGAGAATCCATAACTAGGAGAAAAAAACACAACAAAGGGTGGGAAAGAAAAGCTGTCTTCATGAACAACACCCACATATATTGAATTTGACATTAAGATTTAGCTGTTACCAGTCAGCTCGGCGTTTAGTTCCTTCCTACAAATGCCCTGGAGAGACTGGTGGGGATCGTGTGCCTTGAACTACTGTGGCCTAGGTGTTGTAAGTGTTAAGGGCCGGTCCCACTTTCCCGAGTTATTCACGAATTCTCTTGAGTTATTCACGAATTCTCCCGAGTTTTCAAACTCGCAGAATGTTGGTAGCGAGTCCGTGGATATTTTGTAGCGGCTCGTTATGCCAGCCGTAGGTACTCGGGGCATCAGGTAAGTCGGGACGTTTTTTCCAGCCCGATGAAAAATGTCCACGAGTAAAAAAAATAGCCCCGAGTACCTACGGCTGGCATAACGAGCCGCTACGATATATCCACAGACTCCCACGGCCTCCTACGGACTCGTTACGAACATTCTGCGAGTTTGAAAACTCGGGAGAATTCGTAAATAACTCAGGAGAATTCGTGAATAACTCGGGAAAGTGAGACAGGCCCTTTACAATGGCATTTACATCAAGCTGGTTACATCAAGACTTTGTACCAGTGACCATGGTGGAACAGATGACAATCCAAGTCACAAGGAGGTGATGGTGATATCTTTGTTCTTGTTTGGCAGTAACTGGACTATTATTTTAGTTTTTCGGTTTTTGTTTTGGAGCATGGAAACAGGCCCTTCGGCCCTCTGCCGACCAGCGATCCTTGCACACTAACACTATCCTGCACACACTAAGGGACTGTTTACAATTTTACCAAGTCAATTAACTTACAAACCTGTACGTCTTTCGAGTGTGGGAGGAAACCAGAGCTCCCGGAGAAAACCACGTCGGTCACGGGGAGAATGTACAACCTCCATACAGACAGCACCCGTAGTCGGGATTGAACCCGTGTCTCTGGTGCTGTAAAGGCAGCAACTCCACCGCAACGCCCACTGTAACATCCAATAGTAAACTGCAGCACCATCTACCAGCTTGCAAGCATGCAGTCTGTATTGCAATATGCCCCTTCAAGAAGAGATGGCTGCTTGGTCAACAGCTAATCTTGTATAATCTTGCAACAGGTGAAAGAATGCAGCTCACTAACATGGGCACTGCACAGGGAACACAACAGAACTGTTCGGGAACCTCACAAATGGAACTTTGTGTTCTTTATTGTACTTTAGCAAATAGCAGTAGGATGACTCGAGTTTTAGTGGCATCAAGAAGGTTATAAAGAAGTATCAGGTCAGAGTCTCATTTCCTTTGATAAGCCTTAAACATATTGGGGGGGGAAAGCTAATGATCATAGAGACCATTTTCATACCAGTAATTGGACCAGATCCGCAAATTATGTTTTTAAAACACACTTTATCCGTGCGAGTTACTTAGGGCGAGTGCTGTCACGTTATTTTAAGCTCGCAGCATCTCAAAAGTTAAACATTGCACGTTTTAAAGGGATTTTTCTTTTTAAAGAGAGGGTTGCACAAATATTAAAATAAGAAGCTTGCAAGGGTTCAGAAGAAGGAAGCATAGAACAATAAAGGGAAGGCAAGGGGAAAGGGGGAAACAAGGGAAGATAGAGAGAGCAAGAGAGAGACCTCGTCTTCAGTCAGGTTAGTGACGTAAGTCAGAGGCAGGAAGATTAATGTCCAGAGTTCAGTCTCCTGATGAAACAAAAGAGGGAGAAAGTCAGAACCATGCATGGAAAGAATAGAAAGTAACTTTCATTCAGGAGCAATTCTGCACTACTTAAGGGCCTGTCACTTACCCAATTTTTTTCGCCGACTTGTCAGCACCCTTCATAGTCTCAGCAGATTGCCAACATTTTTCAAAATGTTGAAAATCCAGCGGCAACTAGAAAAAGGTACGATTCTTTGGGCACCCAGGCTACTCCCTCTTCTCCCATCAAGGAAAGGTATAGAAGTGTGAAAATGCACAGCTCCTGATTCAGGGACAGTTTCTTCCCAGCTATTATTTGGCAACTGAGCAATCTTACCGCAACTGGAAAGCAGCCCTGAACTACTATCTACCCTCATTGGCGACCTTCAGACTCAAAGACCACTCCTGCTAAATGCAATGGGCTGACGTGTAGAACACAACGGAACGGAACGTGGGCCTTTTTTTCATCCATTTCCGTAACCGGACCCGACCCGACCCGACCCGACTCGCAGTGTAATCAACGTTGCGGGGGAACAGTTTGCTTAATAAATTTAAATTCTGAAAACGAGGAGAAAATTTTTACCAAATAACTTTTATTTTTACGAGGATGTTTCCGTAACCGGCTTCCGTCTCCGCACTAGTATCCTATGGGATCTTTGGTGCGGAGACGGAAGCTGGTTACGAAATGGGGCCATAAATTACCCGTGAATCTGCCCATGACCGTACTATGTCTTTTTCGTCGAGTGGTCTATCTTGCTCGTTATAGGATCTTTGCTCAGACTATCTTTGATCTGAATTTACTGGCTTTATCTTGCACTAAACATTATTCTCTTATCATGCATCTGTGAATGGCTCGGTTGTAATCAAGCATTGTCTTTCCGCTGACTGGTTAGCACGCAACAAAAAGCTTTTCACTGTACCTTGGTACACGTGACAATCTAAAACTGAAATGACATCTCCACACTGCTGTGCATCAGGAAGTCTACAAAACACTTTGACACCAGGGAGAAAACAAGCCACTTACAGACACTTGTACTTGGTAGAAGTGGGTGCATTAGCAACAGAGTTTAGTTTAGTTTAGAGATGCAGCGTGGAAACAGGCCCATTCGGCCCACCAAGTCCGTGCCGACCAGCGATCCCCATATACTAACACAGACCAAATAACTACACACCAGGGACAAAGCCAAATAACCTACAAACCTGTACGTAGAGAGAGGTGGAGGAAGGGGGAAAACAAAAACAGTAGCATAGTTACCTTGGCAGACTCAGTAGTTACCGTGACTCTGAAGAGGTACATCGATATGGCCATTCCTCCCATCATGGATAGTAACAGATCGTGCCGAGGGTTTCCGTGACTGCGAAGTCCATGCTGCAGGAGGTAGACAGGTAACTTTAAAGCATGCTTTGTACAAAATGAGCAATGACATGCTTAAAACAATAAATAAATAAAACTGGTCAGTATGGACGTCGCCTATTCCTTCTCTCCATAGATGCTGCTTCACCCGCTGAGTTTCTCCAGCATTTTTTGTCTACCTTTGATTTTTCCAGTATCTGCAGTTCTTTCTTAAACAGTATGGAACATACAATCACTTTTGAAGAAGGGTCTCAACCCCGAAACGTTGCCTATTTCCTTCTCTCCATAGATGCTGGCCTCACTAGCTGAGTTTCTCCAGCATTTTTGTCTACCTTCAATTTCCAGCATCTGCAGTTCCTTCTTGAACGTACAATCACTTTTGATGCTTTAACATGTGCACAGTTCTCTTGGGGGCTGCAATACATCAATAGCTGCCTAGCAATCCATCTTAAATGTACACCAGCTACCCTGTAGACCTCCCTGTAGGTTGGCGCCAAGGTCCACCAACCACTTCTTGTCTTTGGCCCAACTCCACCAAAACAAAGAGCTGCAGATACAGGTTAATACACACAAGGACACAAAGTTCCGGGTCAGGCAGCATCTCTGGAGAACATGGATAGGTGATGTTTCGGATTGAGACGATCTTCTCTAGAGATGCTGCCTGACCTGCAGCGTTACTCCAGCTCTTTGTCTCCACCACTCTTTTCCAGCTTTCTCCCCCTCTACTCCAATCAGTCTGAAGAGTCCCGAGCCAAAATGTTCACCTGTGCATCTCCTTGCCGATGCTGCCCGACACACCGAGTTCATAAGATCCTAAGTCACAGGGAGTAGAATAGGCCATTCGCCCCATCGAGCCTACTCTGCCATTCAATCATGACTGATGTATCTTACCCTCCCAAACCCCATTCTCCTGCCTTCCCCCCCATAACCCTCGACTCCCTTACTAATCAAGAATCTGTTAATCTGCACCTTAAAAATACCCAATGGCTTGGCCTCCACTGCCGCCCGAGTTCCACAGTGAGTTCTTCAAGCAGTTTTGGTTTTTATCCCAAGTTTAAAGGTCATCTGGTGTGAAGGAGCAATGGCAACTCAGACAGGGCAACATTTCACACAAGGGCCCAGAGAGGCATTGGATTTGTCATCTCCATATACTCTGCTCAGCTGAAATTCTACCCTTGCTCTATCACCCAGTCCTTTGTAGTTAGTTTCAAACATCTAGTTGGGATGTTCACAAAACAAATGAAGGCAAATTATCACAAGATGTTCCGCGGGTGAGAAGATGACTTGGAGTTAACTCGTGCAAGAGAGTTGTGGATGCAGCCCAGTCCATGACGTAAAACCAGCCTCCCCCCCACAATCAACTCCATCTACACTTCATGCTATCTCGGGAACACGATCATTAGAATCAAGGACCGCTCACGCCCTGGTCATCCCCTCTTCGCTTAGGCAGAAGATACAAAAACTTAAAAGCACCAGATTCCAAAAAAATAGTTTTTTCCTGCTGTTATCAAGCTCTTGAACATGCCGCACATATACCACGAAAGAATTCCTGATCTTCCAATCTACCTCGTTGCAGCCCTTGTCCTTTTTTGTAATCTACATTTTCTCAGTCGCTGTAACATTACATTCTTGTTTCTCTTGCCTTTTTCGCACGACTTGCTGTTCTAATGAATAGTATAATTGTAGTCATATCTGGTGTAACTTGATCAGATAGCACAAAATATCAAGTTTTTCCACTGTATCGTGTATTCGAGACAATAATGATAAACCAATAACTAAAAATAAATGAAACCTACATTTATTTCTCACAGAGAGTGGTGAGTCTGTGGAATTCTCATAGAGAGTGGTGAGTCTGTGGAATTCTCACAGAGAGTGGTGAGTCTGTGGAATTCTCATAGAGAGTGGTGAGTCTGGAATTCTCACAGAGAGTAGTGAGTCTGTGGAATTCTCTGCCTCAGAGGGCGGTGGAGGCGGGTTCTCTGGATGCTTTCAAGAGAGAGCTAGATAGGGCTCTTAAAAATAGCGGAGTCAGGGGATATGGGGAGAAGGCAGGAACGGGGTACTGATTGGGATGATCAGCCATGATCACATTGAATGCGGTGCTGGCTCGAAGGGCCGAATGGCCTACTGCACCTATTGTCTATTGTCTATTTCAGGAAGTCTTGAAGTATTTATGTGTTCGACAGTCAATTGAATGCAGCAAGTTCCCAGAGCAATGTGATACAAACCAAAATAATTTGTTGTGGTAATGTTGAATGGGAGATAAATGTTAGCAAGGAGACCAGGAAGAAATACTCTACTGCTCGCTCTTCGTGTCATGCCAAGGATTCCATGATGAAGTGGTAGATTATATTTGAGAGGCTAATGAGAGGAAACGCACAAAGTACCAGGAACTGGTGGAGATGTGCCAGGACAGAGGCTGGAAGACATACTACGAGCCCATAGAAGGTGGGCTGTAGAGGTTTTGCAGGACGCTCACTCTGCAAAGTCCTCAACCAGTTGGGTATTACGGGGCTGGCAAAGAAGAGGGCCATCAATCCGCAAGTGAAGCCGCAGAGAAAGCGGCTTTGGATTAAGAGGGCTGATCCGTGGGCGGTGCCTCTGGGACGCAAGTCGGGGCCTGATCAACCCCGGCTGGGTCGCCTGGGCGAGGGTGTCTGATGTTGTGAGACCCGAAACACCCGATGACCCCAGGTCACATTACTGAGGATGTGTCCCAGCGCATCTAGAAGATGTATCTTTCACACCGACTACAACTGCTGTTTAATGGGAAAAATCTAACCCGTCCAGTGTTTTGCATTGCTGGAATTTCTAGTTTCCAGCTCTCAAAGGCAATCTCTCCACCACACATTCTGCACCTCTCTCTCCCCCCCCCCCCCCCCCAGGCTAAACTGTCCAGAAACTCAGACTTGAATTTTTCAGTCAGAGGATGGTGAATCTGTGAATTCATTGCCACAGAAGGCTGTGGAGGCCAAGTGAATGGATAATCTTAAGGCAAAGATAGATAGATAGATTCTTGTTTAAGAAAGAACTGCAGATGCTGGGAAAAAAACAAAGGTAGACAAAAATGCTGGAGAAACTCAGCGGGTGAGGCAGCATCTATGGAGCGAAGGAATAGGTGGCGTTTCGGGTCGAGACCTTTCTGAAGACATTGACTTCTCCAATTTCCGGTAGCCCTTGCTGTCTCCTCCCCCTCTCAGCTCTCCCTCAGCCCCTTGGGCTCCTCCTCTTCCTTTTTCCTTTCTTCTCCCCACCCTACATCAGTCTGAAGAAGGGTCTCGACCCGAAACGTCACCTATTCCTTCGCTCCATAGATGCTGCCTCACCCGCTGAGTTTCTCCAGCATTTTTGTCTACCTTAGATAGATTCTTGATTAGTACAGGTGTCAGTAGTTATGGGGAGAAGGCAAGAGAATGGGGTTAGGAGGGAGAGATAGATCAGTCATGATTGAATGGCGGAGTAGACTTGATGGGCCGAATGGCCTAATTCTGCTCCTATCACTTATGAAGCAGTTTATTGTACTGACCCAACTGATAATAGAGCAAAATGCAAAATGCTGGAGTAACTCAGTGGGTCAGGCAGCATCTGAGGAGGGAATGGAAAGGCTATGTTACAGATCAAGACCCTCTTCAGACCCAGATGTTGCTGGACCCACCGTGTTCCTCCAGCAAAGATAGACAATGTTGTCCAAATGTTGGAGTAACTCAGCGGGTCAGGCAGCATGTCTGTAGAGAAGGAATAGGATACGTTTTGGGTTGAGACCCTTTTTCAGACTGAGAGTCAGGGGAGAGGGATACTAGAGGTTTGAAAAGGTACAAAGAATGAAGGAATGAAAGGTATGTAAAGAACAAATCAAAGCAGCAACGATGATCAAGGAAAGGTAGAGCCCACAATGATCCATTGTTGGTTTTGGAAAAAGAGTGGATACAGTGAAACTAAGCAGGGTGGCAGTGAAACTAGTGGGATGACTCGGAGCGGCACGGTGGTGCAGCAGTAGAGTTGCTGCCTTATAGCACGTGCAGCATCAGCGATCTGGGTTCGATCCTGACTACGGGTGCTGTCTGTATGGAGTTTCTACATTCTCCCCATGACTGCGTGGGTTTTTCGCTTAGCTCCCA
>CM075988.1:22340804-22363620 GCA_038087875.1 Malacoraja senta
CCAGTTTCTGCGCTGTATCTCTAAACTGTCACTGTATGTCATGTTGTTACTTGTGGACGGAGCACCAAGGCAAATTCCTTGTATGTGAATACTTGGCCAATAAACTTACTTACTAAACTAAACTAAAGTCTACTCCACCATTCAATCATGGCTGATCTATCTCTCCCTCCTAATCCCATTCTCCTGTAAGTTACGTTCAGTAGAACCAGAGGTATAGAAGGACATTACCTTTCCCGTCTCCTTTCTTCCCGCCCGGTTCGATGTTGGGTAGTCCCACATCCATCGGCTCGTTGACGATGAAGAACAGGCAGAGGAAGGCAACCCCAATGGCGATGGAGCCGGACAGGCAGAGGGTAACCCGCCAGCTGTAGCTCAGAGCCATCGTGGTGGCGATCAGTGGGCCCAGGCTGCCCGCCAAGTTCATACTGGTGGACAACACAGCCCACCACGTTCCAAACTGCGCTGGTTCAAACCACTGTGGGAAACAAGCAGAGAGGGCAACATGTACATTGAACAGCAGCCGTTAAACTGAGCACTAGTCACGGTGGCGCAGCGGTAGAGTTGCTGCCTTACAGCGAATGCAGCGCCGGAGACCCGGGTTCGATCCTGACTACAGGTGCTGTTTGTATGGAGTTTCCACGTTCTCCCCGTGACCTGCTTGGGTTTTCTCTGAGATCTTTGATTTCCTCCCACACTCCAAAGGCGTACAGGTTTGTAGGTTAATTGGCTTGGTAAATGTAAAAATTGTCCCTAGTGGGTGTAGGATGGTGTTAGTGTGCGGGGATCGCTGGTCGGCGCGGACTCAGTGGGCCAAAGGGCCTGTTTCCGCTCTGTATCTCTAAACTAAAAGGTAGCACAACCCGAATCATTTTGGTCAGACAAAGTTTCAGCTTATTTCCATCCTTCCCATTCCAAGGCTTCCGTCAGCTCGAGATGTGCCTGTGATCGGCCGAGACAGAGCAGAAGTCTCCAGCCCAAAATCTAAGCTTCATGGAGCAATTGGCTCAAGAAATAATTCTGAATGTTAACAAATCCAATTAGAGTCACAGAGTGATGCAGCGTGGAAACAGGCTCTTCAGCCCACATGTCCCAGCTACACTAGTCCCACTTTCCAAACCTGTCCTATCCATGTACCTGACTAATCGCTTCTTAAACATTGCAATAGTCCCTGCCTCAACTGCCTCCTCTGGCAGCTCGTTCCATACACCCACCACCCTTCCAATTAATAATTAAAAAATTACAATTTAATAGTATTTTACCTGTAAAATTGAATGTGCAAGTTACTTATAGAGTAACTTCAGATACAATATCGGCATTTAAAAGTTTGCTGGATCGGCACCTAGATCTCAGGGAATGGAGGGATACGGATCATGCACAGCCAGAGGAGATTTACTCAGCACCATGTTTGGCTCAGATATTGTGGGTCAAATGTACTGTTCTATGTTCTTAAATATTACATCAAGTTTACAACATACACCAAAAAATTACTGATCCATCGTCTTAACACCCCTGGACTTTGGACAAGAACCTCTCTGGCAACAACATGAGGAGGAAATTAAAGATGAGTAAGTATCAAAACAAAATTATCCTTCAAAATCAACTTAATAAACTGGACCATTAAATACGAGGGGACAATTAAGAAACATAGAAAATAGGTGCAGGAGGAAGCCATTCGGCCCTTCGAGCCAGCACCGCCATTCATTGCGATCATGGCTGATCGTCCCCTATCAATAACCCGTGGCTGCCTTCTCCCCATATCCCTCGACTCCACTAGCCCCGAGAGCTCTATCTAACTCTCTCTTAAATCCATCCAGTGACTTGGCCTCCACTGCCCTCTGTGGCAGGGAATTCCATAAATTCACAACTCTCTGGGTGAAAACGTTTTTTCTCACCTCAGTCTTAAATGACCTCCCCTTTATTCTAGGATATTATAAGAGTTGTTCTGTAGCCAGATTCAGTCTACGACGTACTATTTGATGAAACGGAACAGGTGATGTTTCGGGTGGAGACACTTCTTCAGACTGAAGAGTCTGAAGAAAGGGTCTCGATCCGAAACATCACCTGTTCCTTTTCCCCAGAGATGCTGCCTGACCCGCGGAATTGCTCCAGAATTTTGTGTCTGTGTTCGGTTTGAACCAGCACCTGCAGTTCCTCCCTACACACGTACTATTTGATGTTGCTAACGTCAGCCGTGCCTCAATGGAAAGTAGACACCATCATACACAAGGTGGCACCTGTGCTTAGACTTTACAACATAACCTTGGCGGATGCTCCCAGAACAGTGTCGAGGGACTCCTGCACAATGGAGATGTCATCTCCCAGAGGAATCATTAGTCAACAGCCCCCATTTGGTCTCCTATGTTCCAAAGATCGTGTTGTGTTGTTTCGAATAAAACCTCACAGAATATTTCACAAGGAGAAATGGTGAAGTGTCGCCAACATCCTGGCCAATATTATTCTTCAAATATAATTTCTACAACAGTCACAACCAACATTTGCAACCCAGCATCTACAGTTCCTTGTGGCCACAATCATGCTGGTTTTAGAAGGAAATTTGCCATGAACAAATGTGCCTTCCGTATCAAGTGGTGTACAAGTATTTCATTGGTGAAACATCGTGAATGGGTTGTGGGGATACAAGACATCAACTATTCTTTCTCCCTTCAGGCGGAGGTTTAGTTCAAGGATGCAGAGCAGAAACAGACCCTCGGGCCCACCGAGTGAGCGCCGACCAGCGATCCCTGCAACACTAGCACTATCCTACACACAAGGGGCAATCTACAATCTTTCTTTTTAACCAAAGCCAATTAACCTACAAACCCGTACGTCCTTGGAATGTGGGAGGAAAGCGGAGCACCTGGAGAAAAGCCTACGCGGTCACGGGGAGAACGTACAAACTCAGTACGGGCATCATCCTGGTCAGGATCAAGCCCGGGTCTCTGGCACTAAGGCAGCAACTCTACCGCTGCGCCATCCAATTTATGTTATAATAATGATGGAAGCATTTTGTTTTTAAATATATCATTGTAAATGGCATTAAATTCAGGCAGGGTTTTAGCATAACTGTAGCAATTCATGCTGGAGAGGCAGTTCCATACATCACAAGTCGACTCGCAAGTAATGACCAAAGCGGCATGCCTTCAGTTGAAACTTTCCAGCCAGACGCAGCCTTATGTAACTGGGACGCCTGCATGAGTTATACCAATCTGTAAATAAGTCGGACATTCGCAGCGCTCGGTGTCAAGGGTACATTATATCTCTTCGAGGGCTGCAGAATGTGCAACTCACAGCCCCTCTCCAGAAATAGCCCTGCATCAAATGTCACACTCTGTACTGTTACCCCGAACTGTGAAGGTCACCTGCAGAATGTACCATTGGTGCCAAAATTAAATAAGCAGACTTGACTTAGCTTAATATTCGTGGTGAATCTAGTCGCTACTATATAAGCTTTGCAAGGTAAGAATAATTCAATCAACTAATTTCTTCCCACATCCTAAAGAAGTGTGGATTGGCAGGTTAATTCAAAGTTGCCTTGAGTGGGTGGGTGACTGGTTGAATTGACTGCGGTGAAGGTTCTGAGAATAAAATGGTGTTAGTGTAGGGTCAGTGTAGGTGGGTTTAGTGTAGTTTGGAGATACAGCGCGGAAACAAGCCCTTCGGCCCACCGAGTCCGCACCAACCAGCGATCCCCGCACATTAACACTACCCGACACACTCGGGACAATTTTACATTTATACTAAGCCAATTAAACTACAAACCTGCACTTCTTGGAGTGTGGGGGAAAACCAAAGATCTCGGAAGAGAAAAGCCACGCATGTCACGGGGAGAAGGTACGAACTCCGTACAGACAGACAACTAACACAGAACATCGAACGCTATAGCTGGGGAAGTGGGCAGTGCTGGGCTCTGAAGGAGGGTCTCGACCCCGAAACGTCACCGTGGCGCAGCGGTAGAGTTGCTGCCTCACAGCACCAGAGACCCGGGTTCAATCCTGACTGCGGGCGCTGTCTGTCTGGAGATTGTACGTTCTCCCCGTGACCTGCGTGGGATTTCTCCAAGATTTTCGGTGCCCTCCCACACTCCAAAGACGTGCAGGTTTGTAGGTCAATAGGCTTGGTATAAATGTAAATTGTCCTGTCTGTAGGATAATGTTAATATGCGGGGATCGCCAGTCGGTGTGGACTAGGGGGCCTGTTTCTGCGCTGTATCTGTAAACTAAACTGGGGGACAGGTAGCATCTCTGGGCCAGAGATGCTGCTTCTCCTGCTGAGATGCTGCTACTCCAGCATTTTGTGTCTACCTTCGATTTAAACCAGCATCTGCAGTTCTTTCCTACACAACGAAACTAAACTGTCCATGTTGCCTGGGTTTCAACACCTAAGTTACAGAGAAAGGTTGAACAAGTTACGTCTTTATTCTTTGGAGCACAGAAGGTTAAGGGGGGACTTGATAGAGGTCTTTAAAATGATGAAAGGGATAGACAGAGTTGACGTGGATACGTTTTTTCCATTGGGAATAGGGAAGATTCAAACAAGAGGACATGATTTGAGAATTAAGGGACAAAAGTTTAGGGGTAACATGAGAGGGAACTTCTTTACTCAGAGAGTGGTAGCTGTGTGGAATGAGCTTCCAGTGGAAGTGGTGGAGGCAGGTTCGATTTTATCATTTAAAAATAAATTGGATAGGTATATGGACGGGAAAGGAATGGAGGGTTATGGTCTGAGTGCAGGTAGATGGGACTAGGTGAGTGTAGATGAGATATGCATGTGCCTTTAATATAGTGACCTCATCACTACTAACCACTCCCCATATCACAAGTATAATTACAACCCCCCCACCCACATATCGCTCTCTAGTTCCTGTGACAGACCACGTACAGCTAGTGCCTTCTGTAATGCTCCAGTAAGAATAAAGGTAGTAAAGTAATGATGTGTCGTTAACACATCTTTACATGGTGTCAGAAGTGGGATGTGAAGGAGACAGGCAGCTGCAGGCCGTCATGGAGCTGAAGACAAGCGGCACCGAGCCCGAACTGAGAGGCGTCGCAGGTGAGGATAATGGGACGCTGCAGGTCAAAAAACTTGAGTGTAGGGGTACTGATCAGCTTGGATTTAAGGATGTCGAAGGCTTTCTGGTGGTGGGGGAACCAAGCCCAGGACGTATCCTTCTTTATCAACTCCCTCAGGGGTGCGCTGATCTCGCTGAGGTCGGGGATGAACTTCCCCAGGTAGTTTACCATGCCTAGGAAGCATTGCAGGCCGGCCACATCAGTAGGAGAAGACATCCCGGAAATGGCAGCCGTTTTTTGCGGGTCTGGTTTCAGGCCCGAGGCGGTGAATACATGTCCAACATAGGTGACCTCCGGGACGCGGAATCGGCACTTCTTGGGGTTCAGTTTCAAGTTGATTAACCTGGTCCGGTCTAGGACCTGGCAGAGGTTGAAGTCGTGTTCAGCGACATCCTTACCGTAAACGAGGATGTCGTCAACGATGATGGCGCACGGTAGACCGGTAAACAGCTGCTCCATAGTCCGTTGGAACACCTCGCTGGCAGAGTTGATTCCGAATGGCATCCGGAGGAACCGAAATCTGCCGAATGGGGTGCCGAAAGTTGTCAAGATGGAGGACTGCTCGTCAAGTGGTATCTGCCAGAAGGAGCTCTTAGCATCGAGGACAGAAAAGACTGTTGCCGGACCAACCTGTGCAGCGATATTAACTTTGCCAGCACTACCAGCCGTCGGATGAACACTTCCCGCCCACCACCCCCGGGGTCGGTCACTGCTCCAGGGGGACGTGCCCCGGGGTCCAGCACTGCTCCCGGGGGACGTGCCCGGCAAAGGTGCTCCAATTGTAACTTTACCACTCATCAATACAATGTATGCCCTGCTTTGGGTAAGACTTGCAACAACTGCAAGAGACTGAATCACTTTGCTGCGGCCTGCCGTTCCCGTGGGAAGCCTTTTGCTGCTCCTAGGTGTATTTTAAACAACTTGGTACAAGCTGATAACGAGCTCAGCTCCCAGTGCTATTTCGACGAACAGTCTGTGTCTGAATCCGACTCCTCCCAGGGGGAGACAAGCCTGTTTTCTGTGTTGGACGCACCTGCTGTGATAACAGACCCTTCAGTTCGTGTAACTGTGAACAACTCGACCTTCACTGCTAAGATTGATACCGGGGCGGTTGCGAACGTTATGTCAACAACCCTCTTCAACAAGATAAGGACTAATGAGAAGGTTTTTTCTGACAGCTCAACTTTGCATGCCTACGGGGGAGGGGTGCTTACTCCTGTGGGAAAGGCAACTCTGAACTGCAAGATACTGGAGTCCTCTCGGCCCCTCACTTTCTATCTCCTCGATCGAAAATGCATTACCCTGTTGGGCATCCAAGCATGCCAGGACTTGGGCCTGGTCTCCTTCCACCGTGACATCCACCAGTTGCAGGCCCTCATGGACCCGTTGGCTGAATACCCTGACCGCTTTGATGACGAGCTGGGCAAGCTGCCCTGCAACTACAAGATTGTAGTCGACCGCAATGTCGATCCAGTGGTCCATGCGCCACACCGTGTCTCCTTCGCCATGAAGGACAAAGTAGAATCGACGCTGCACAGCATGGTAAAAATGAGCATCCTAAAGGCCGGCCATTGCTCTGCCCGTCACTCCTCGCATGCAGCGATCTATACCCTCTCAACCCTTTCCATTCCACCCTACTCCGGCTAGTCCTCACTCGCCTGCCCGCGCGCTGCCCGCTTCTGATCCCGCATCTCCTCCTGTTTCTTTGCCACTATCTTCTCCGTCCCCTCCCGCTTTCCCCTTTTCGGTTCGTCTGTCCCCACCTGTGCCTCTTCTTCCTGCCGGAAGGGAGGATGGCGAGATGCGAACCCGGTCGGGACGTGTTGTCAAACCGCCTGTCCGCTACGGCGATTTTGTTTAACCGTCCTAGCGCATGAGACGTGGTCGCCCTGTCACTATTGTATTCGCCTTTCGTTTCCAAGGGGAAGGATGTAGATGAGATATGCATGTGCCTTTAATATAGTGACCTCATCACTACTAACCACTCCCCATATCACAAGTATAATTACAATCTCCCCACCCACATATCGCTCTCTAGTTCCTGTGACAGACCACGTACAGCTAGTGCCTTCTGTAATGCTCCAGTAAGAATAAAGGTAGTAAAGTAACGATGTGTCGTTAACACATCTTTACAGTGAGAGTAAGTGTTCGGCATGGACTAGAAGGGCCGAGATGGCCTGTTTCCGTGCTGTAATTGTTATATGGTTATATGGTTATATGTTCTCCAGAGAAGCTGCCTGACCTGCTGAGCTACTCCAGCGTGGTGTACTTTGGAGCTTTGGTGTTTAATTGGATTTGGGTACCTTGCGTAGGATCTTCCCACAGGGTGGCCACCCAAAGCCTTGGGCCAGTCCGTTAAGGAACCAGAGCGCGGTAAAAGCAGTGACGGTGGAGCTCCAGGAGAAGACGATGTTGATCACCCCCACGAGGAAGAGGCCGGTGCAGAAGAGCAGTCGGGCACTGATCTGATCAGAGAGCACTCCACTGATAAACTTGCTGATGGCGTACGCCAGCGACTGACTACTGGTTATCAGACCTGAGGGAATAAATCACATCGAGATTAGTTTGCAGCCTTGAACCCCCTAGTTCATGTCCTATTCTCCAATCTTAAAGCACAGTTCCTACAGCTGAAATTGTGCCCATGTACAGAATAAACAGCCACAGCCAACTCCACCTCCCATTTTCTAGTTCAAAGGTTATAGGAGCAGAATTAGGCCATTCACCACCTATACACCACCATTTAATCATGCCTTCTATCTTTTCCTCTCAACTCCATTCTCCTCATAACCCAGGACACCCCTACTAATCTAGAATCTGTCAATCTCAACCTTAAAATATCCATTGACTTGGCCTCCACAGCCATCTGTTGCAATGAATTTCACAGATTCACCACTCTCTGACTGAAGAAATTCCTCCTCATCTCCTTTCTGAAGGCAAGTCCGTTTATTCTGAGGCTACGGCCTCTGGTCCTAGACTCTCCCACTTTAAACACAGACCAGGTTTAAAAGTTCAATCATAAATGGTTTCCTTCCACTTTTAGCCTTTGAGTCACAGAGTCGTACAGTACAGAAATGGCCATTCAGCCCAACTGGCCCGTGCCTACCAAGATGCCTAATCTAAGCTAGTCCCATTTGCCCTTAGCTTGGTCCACATCCCTCCAAACCTTTCCCATCCTGCACTTGTCCAATTGTCTTTGAAATGTTGTTATAAAACCTGCCTCTATTACTCTCTCTGGTAGCTAATTCCATATATGTACCATTTTCTGTGTGAAAGGTTATGAGTTTCCACTAGTGGGAGAGTCTAGAACCAGAGGCCACAGCCTCAGAATAAAAGGACGTACCTTTAGAAAGGAGATGAGGAGGAATTTCTTTAGTCAGAGGGTGATGAATCGATGGAATTCGTTGCCACAGATGGCTGTGGAGGCCAAGTCAATGGATATTTTTAAGGCAGAGATTGATAGAATCTTGATTAGTACGGGTGTCAGGGGTTATGGGGAGAAGGCAGGAGAATGGGGTTGAGAGGGAAAGATAGATCAGCCATGATTGAATGACGGGGTAGACTTGATGGGCTGAATGGCCTGATTCAGCTCCTAGAACCTATAAATTTATGACCAGTGGTCAATAACTAGGAGATTAGTATTGCATCTCAGACTACTTCCCTCCCCACCCAACCTGCGATTATTGACATTGCTCCACCCACTGGCACCATGCTTCCTCAGAAACAGCTGAGCTGAGACTACAACAGAGTCCACATTAAATGATTCAGCGATGTTACAGGAAAAGTTGGTACAGACAAGTTTCAAAAGGCCACTTTACAGAGGAAACAAATCTATGTTGTTCTTCACAGAGAACAAGGTGTAATTATACAGCGGAAGGCTGCACAGAATTGTCAGCTATTTGCACAAAACTGCTAACCACCCAAGTCCATTTGTGCCCGACTTTGTTTTGATAACCAGATCAGCTCAAGAACAAACTTCCTCTACATTAATTTTGCAAAGTACAGCACAGGAGGCAGTCACTTGACTTGTCGAGGCGATGTAAATGTATTTGTGGGGGTAAGCCAAGACAATGCATTCTAGATACCAATACCTTGCTCGAGTCAAGAGCGTTTTATTGTCATATGTCCCAGATAGAACAATGACATTCTTACTTGCAATAGCACAACAGTATGTATGTACTCTGCCTCAGAGGGCGGTGGAGGCAGGTTCTCTGGACACTTTCAAGAGAGAGCTAGATAGGGCTCTTAAAAATAGCAGAGTCAGGGGATATGGGGAGAAGGCAGGAACGGGGTACTGATTGGGGATGATCAGCCATGATCACATTGAATGGCGGTGCTGGCTCGAAGGGCCTACTCCTGCACCTATTGTCTACTCTGCAACAACTCTCATGCCAAACACCTTGAACCCATGTCCTCTGCTTCTCAGTGTTTTTGTTTTAGATATACAGCATGAAAACAGGTTCATCGGCCCACCGAGTCTGCGCATGTCTGTCCCATGTCCCTTTGAACTTTTCCAATCCTTGTATCTGTCCAAACAGCTTTTGAATGTTTAGGAAGGAACTGCAGATGCTGGTTTAAATCGTAGACACAAAATGCTGGAGTAACTCAGTGGGACAGGCAGCATCTCTGGAGAGAAGGAATGAGAAGAAGAGTCTGAAGAAGGGTCTCGACCCGAAACGCTACACATTCCTTCTCTCCAGAGATCTTACCTGACCCTCTGAGTTACTCCAGCATCTTGCGTCCAGCTTTTGAATGTGGTTATTTTATGTGGCCCAGCTACTTCCACTGTCAGCTCATTCCATACACCCACCACCTTTATCTGTTCATCTCCAGACCTGTTCATTAAAGAGCATTCTCTTTCTTTTGAACAAAGCTGCACATCAGAGTCTGAAGAAGGCTTCCAACCCAAAACGTCACCCATCCTTTTTTCTCCAGAGATGCTGCCTGAGCCGCTGAGTTACTCCAGCACTTTGTGTGTCTATCTTCGGTATAAACCAGCACATGCAGTTCCTTCCTGCACATCAGAGCCTCCATAATTCCTCACCTCGTGTTGGGGCCCATCTCTCCAGCCGTTGCCAGCTGTTCCACAGCTGGATGATTGGACACAGTTGGGGAGTCCAGGACTAGAGGTCATAGCCTTCAGGATTGAGATGAGGAGGAATTTCTTAACTGAAAGGGTGGTGAATCTGTGGAATTCATTGCCGCAGATGGCTGTGAAGGTCAAGTCAATGGATATTTTTAAGGCAGAGGTAGATAGATTCTTGATTAGTATGGGTGTTTGGGGTTACGGGGAGAAGGCAGGAGAATGGGGTTATGAGGGAAAGATAGATCAGCCACAATTGAATGGCGGAGTAGACTTGATGTGCCAAATGGACTAATTCTGCTGCTATCAATAGGTGCAGGAGTAGGCCATTCGGCCCTTCGAGCCAGCACCGCCATTCAATGTGACCATGGCTGATCATCCCCAATCAGTACCCCGTTCATGCCTTCCCCCCATATGCCCTGACTCCGCTATCTTTAAGAGCCCTATCCAGCTCTCTCTTGAAAGCATCCAGAGAACCAGCCTCCACCGCCCTCTGGGGCAGAGAATTCCACAGACTCACAACTCTCTGTGTGAAAAAGTGTTTCCTCGTCTCCCTTCTAAATGGCTTACCCCTTATTCTTAAACTGTGGCCCCTGGTTCTGGACTCCCCCACCAATGGGAATATGTTTCCTGCCTCTAGCGTGTCCAAACCCTTAATAATCTTATATGTTCACTTATCACTTAAGATCACTAGTGAAGACTTACCCAAGTCATCTTTTTCCAAGGTCACCTCCTCCATGATCGATGGCATCACAAATGAGAAGGTTTTTCTGTTGAAGTAGTACAGGGTGTACCCCACAAACATGGCTGTGAAGATGCTGGCCCTGTAGTACCCGTAGCCAGCCATTCTGCAACTGGAAGTGGAGAACCAAATGCAAGCCTTCCAATGACAGCGATGACGATATTTAACCAGCGACCAGTTGTTGTTCCAATAATTAGGTCAAAGCAGACAACTTAAAAGTTTGATGACTCATTGAGGTTTTCAGGAAAATACATTTACTTCAAGAGACAGAACAGTTGCGATTGAGATGAGACGGAAACACAAATGCAAACTCCACTGTCCAATTCCACAGCGTCTCCCTCGTCTATTTTGCTGTGGGGTAGGATTTTGTAACGAGCTCTTGTTTGTCTCTCTGGCAAAACATTAACTGCAAAGGTCCAAGAGAGTGATGGAATTCCTAGTCTGAAAGAAGAACAAAAATAATTTCAGTTGAGTGCGCGCAGAGGAGGTGAAAAAAAATAAGGATTTATTAATGATTAGCCCAGATCAATAGAGGTAGCTCAGATGGTTCGAAAGTGCAGCAGGGCTGGGAGTTCATGAAGCAGCGCAGAAAGTGCAACTCCGTTACTTACTCTAACTTGTTGAACTTTACCTAATCTGTCCCGATCTGATATATCAGCATAATGTCTTTATCCAGAAACAATGCATTGGACTGAGATCACATCAGGTTGAGATGAGGTTAACCACTTGAAGCCCTGTCCCACGGTTAGAGTTCATTCCACGAGTTCTCCTGAGTTTGCCCTGATTCGAATTCGGAGATTTACGGTAATGGCCACTCGTCGGTACTCGGGGCTCTCGTGGACATTTTTCATCATGTTGAAAAATCTACACGAGTCTTCCCGTGCTTACCTGCCATTAGCGAGTCTTCCCGAGTACCTGCCGTTAGCATTAAGAGCCGCTAAGAGACGTCCCTGAGCTCCGACGTACCCGCTACGTTCATTCTCCGCGCTTACCACGAGTTTGATTTTTTTAAAACTTGGGGAGCTCTTGGAATGAACTCGCACCGTGGGACAGGGCTATTAGTTGGAGAATCAAGAACCAGAGGACATAGGTTTACGGTGAGAGGGGAAAGAGCCTGAGGGGTAACTTTTACACACAAAGGGTGATGGGTGTACGGAAAGAGCTGCTGGAGCAGGTAGTTGAGGCATGTAGTTATCGCAACATTTAAGAAACATTTTAGACAGGACAGGTTTAGAGGGATATGGGCTAAACGCAGGCAGGTGGGACTGGTGTTGATGGTACATCTTGGCCAGTGTGGGCAAGTTGGGCCGAATGGCCAGCTTCCACGCTGTCGGACTCTATGACTATGACGATCGAATTTTATTGACAAGCTTTACCAAACCATTCAAGCCCATTTGTTCAAGTGATCGTGACTAGATTCCATGGAGACAGTTACAGAAGGACTTCAGGGAACCGTGAGAAATGTCCTGGCACGATACTGGCATTCAATGAGAACAGAGCTGATCTATAATCCACCTTCACATCCAAACAATGGCAGCTCAACAATTAAATCCAAACCTGCAACACAGCAATTGGGGATTTTAATTCTTGTAATTAAAAAAAAATGAAATGTAACAAAGAAAGCTAGAGTCAATAAGTTGCGATCACCCAATTTGTTAAATGTCTTCACCAAGCTTGGCCTAATTGTAACTACCAGCCCAAAGACTGGCTTTAGACACAAAATGCTGGAGTAACTCAGTGAGACAGGCAGCATCTCTGGAGAGAAGGAATGGGTGACGTTTCGGGTCGAGACCCTGCTGCAGTCTGAAGAAGGGTCTCGACCCGAAACGTCACCTACTCCTTCGCTCCAGAGATGTTGCCTGTCCCGCTGAGTTACTCCAGCATTTTGTGTCTATCTTTGGTGTAAACCAGCATCTGCAGTTCCTTCCTACACAAAGACTGGCTTTGAGTTTTCTGAAAATATCATTCACATCTCATGAGATTAATTCATGCAAAAAAAAATAAAAAAATCTTCAGTTATTCAGTTTCACCCAGTCTTAAGGGCCACAACCCAAAACATCACCTGTCCATTCCCTCCCCAGATGCTGCCTGACCCACGAGTTTCCTCCAGTACTTAGATTCCAACATCTGCAGCTCCTGAATTCTCCAGTTTCGCATGGCTAATTCCTCTCCTCCAATTCAGATACGACAGACTGAATAGCCCTTTCCTGTGCTCTAACTTTTCTTCGATTCCATGAAATGTCTTAGAAGAGTCATAGAACTGTACAGCCCTTCGGCCCACATTGTCCATGCTGACCAAGTTGCCAAACCGGGCTGGTGCCATCATCCTGCATTTTGCCCACACCCTTCTAAAACCCTTCCTACCCATATATTTGTTGTATAGTCTTTTAAAACTTGTAAATGTATCTACAAAAGTTGTAAATGTTCCTCTGGTGGTAGATCTTGTCCTGCAATGTGACCCTCTGTACTTCAAAGAACGTTACTAAGCCTGACACAACCTATATAAATAGGGCGACTTTTATGGTCAACGGAACGTCTTCGGTGATAGCCATGGGCGGGCCTGTCCAACCAAAGTAGCCAAAATGTGTAGGAAGGAACTGTAGATGCTGGTTTACACCGAAGATTGGCACAAAGTTCTGGAGTAACTCAACGGGTCAGGCAGCATCTCTGGAGAAAAGGAATAGGTGACGTTTCGGGTCGAGACCCCTCTTCAGACTGAGTCAGGGTAGAGAGAAGCTAGAGGTATGAAAAGGTACAAAGAACAAATGAATGAAAGGTATGAAAAGAACAAATCAAAGCCCGCACCGATGATCAAGGAACGATAGAGCCCACAATGGTCCATTGTTGGTTGTGAAACAGGTGATAATAAGTAGATGCAAACAGTGAAACTAGCAGGACGGCAGTGAAATTAGTAGGACAACTTGGTTGGGGGAGGGGCGGTGGGAGGGGGAATGCAATGGTTACTTAAAGTTAGAGGATTCATTGATCATACCATTGGGTTGCAAGAAGGGTCTTGACCCGAAACATCACCTATTCCTTCTATCCAGTGATGCTGTCTGACCCGCTGAGTTACTCCAGCATTGTGTGTCTATCAACAAGAGTAGCCAACAATTTTTGGAGGATAGGCACACGGAAAGAGGGAATAGGAAACTATGCAATGCATCAGCTAAAGGGGACTCCCACCAACTGGCCAAAAGGTCCTAGCACTAGTCGAGATACAAAGTAGCCCACCACTCTCCCCACTCTGACCCTTCAGTCTGCACCATTATAATGAGATCCAGTGCAAACCTAAGGAACATAGCCTCATTTTCCATCTGGACACCTCGCAGCGCCAGAGACCCGGGTTCGATCCTGACTACGGGTGCTGTCTGTACAGAGTTTGTATGTTTTCATTGTGACCGCATGGCTCTTCTCCGGGTGCTCTGGTTTCCACCCACATTCCTCACAGAGAGTGGCGAGTCTGTGGAATTCTCTGCCTCAGAGGGCGGCGGAGGCAGGTTCTCTGGATGCTTTCAAGAGAGAGCTAGATTGGGCTCTTAAAAATAGCGGAGTCAGGGGATATGGGGAGAAGGCAGGAACGGGGTACTGATTGGGGATGATCAGCCATGATCACATTGAATGACGGTGCTGGCTCGAAGGGCCGAATGGCCTACTCCTGCACCTATTGTCTATTGTCTATTCCAAAGGTTTGACGGTTAATCAACTTCTGTAAATTGTCCCCAATGTGTAGGATAGTGCTAGTGCAAGTACAAGTATCACAGTACATAAATAAGCACTTAGATAATTCTGCTCTCAAAATGAGAGATATCCACTGGGTATCTTGGTTACTTCAATGACCCCATGCATCTGATGATATAATGCAAGACAATCCATCTTATAGCCCTGTCCCACGGTACGAGTTCATTCCAAGAGCTCTCCCGAGTTCTAAAACAATCAAACTCGTGGTAAGCACGGAGAATGAACGTAGCGGGTACGTCGGAGCTCGGGGACATCTCTTAGCGGCTCGTAACGCTAACGGCAGGTACTCGGGAAGACTCTCTAACGGCAGGTAAGCACGGGAAGACTCGTGAAGATTTTTCAACATGTTGAAAAATGTCCACGAGAGCCCCGAGTACCGATGAGCGGCCATGACCGTAAATCTCTGAGTTCAAATCAGGGCGAACTCGGGAGAGCTCTTGGAATGAACTCGTACCGTGGGACAGGGGTTTGAGCCATCTTTTCACAACAGGACGAGGTTATATAAAACATGGCTGCAAACTACGTAGAGATCACCTGTCACTGCGCACAGAATATCCAGACGTTTGGCAATTATACACCTGGGTGACACAGAGACATAGAACAAAGATCAAGCTGTAGTTGAGACCAACATATTTCATTTCATATCTTCCATTCATTTCTCCAAATTACCATCTATATCTCTCATTCCCCTCTCCCCTGACTCCCAGTCTGAAGAAGGGCCTCGACCCGAAACATCACCTATTACTTCTCTCCAGAGATGCTGCCTGACCCAGCTGTTTGGGTCTGCCTTTGGTTTAAACCAGTATCTGCAGTAACTCCCGATACATATCTCATTGGAAGAGAAAATGCCATGAGATATGAGTTACAATCGAAACACAAATCTACAGTGGAACTAATTGTGGCAAAAGCAAAATAATTGCCTTTATGAATCACTGAAACTAATTGCATTTATGAAATCACACTTGAAATCATACTATAAAATCTCAAGTGTAATTAAAAAATGTTTAATTAATCACTGATGTTACACGGATTAAATAGAACAAGATTCAACTGAAGAAAATTCACTTCTTATCTCACAGCCTGTCTTTTCATCTCTGGCCTTTCTCCAACCATTTGCCAATCAACCCATCCTCACCAGTATCTAATATCACAGAGTGTAGACATAAGGAAATGCAGAAGCTAGTTTGAAGAAGGCTGTGAAGAAGGTTCCCAACCTGAAACGTCATCTATCTATGTTAGACAAAAGTGCTGGAGAAACTCAGCGGGTGCAGCAGCATCTATGGAGCGAAGGAAATAGGCAACGTCCTATCAACATTTCGGGCCAAAATCCTTCTTCAGACTGATGTGGGGAGAAGAAAGGAAGAGGAGCAGAGGGCTGAGGGAGAGCTGAGAAGGAGAGGACTCAGGAAGGCAATTAATTGGCAATTAAATTTAATTGGCAATTAATTTTTTTTGACTCAGAGCCAAAATGCCAACCAATAACTCCAGCATTTGGAGGTGAGAAGAACCTAGGCTGTAGCCACTGTCTCCATTATCTCAGCAGTGTTCATTCCACGCCTGCCAATAATTTTACGCATGCATACAAGTCTCATTGCCAAAGTTCCACGAACATCTATCTATGTTCTTCAGCTAAGTTACTCCAACACTGTGTGTCTTGTTTCCACCTTTCATTGGCCTGACTTTGTCCCGCCTTCCCCACCTCACTTTCAGCTTTCTTCCTTCTTCTACAATCAGTCTGAAGGAGGGACTCGACTCGAAACATCGCCTAGCCATGTCTTCCAAAGATGCGGCCTGATCCACAGAGTTCCTCCAGCATTTTGTGTCTATTTTTCAGCCTGTGAATGCGGAGCAGAACAACAGACAGCCAACCATGTCATCTCTGGGTGCCCGCTCTACCACCCACCAAATGGAGCTCAGGGCCTGGCAGACATTGACGCAGAGACAACAACCTGGCTGCTCAACACCCGGCTTGAGATCTAACTATTCCTTTGGTTTATGTTTCATTCGCAAGAACAACAGCGAGCAGATTATTTCCCAACTGCAAGGCACAGGTCTGACAGAACCTGTTGGGATGGGTAAAGGCCCTGTCCCACTTACGTGTCCTTGGCACGCAGATTACGCGGCCTCGTCGTCGCGTTGAGGCGCACGGGCATCGTGTGGCCGTGCGGGGCCGGTCCCACTGAGAAGCGTGGAGGGATATGGAGTTGTGTGCGGTATCGCGCGGCGCTCCGAAATTTGTAACTGACAGCCAAAGTGGGACAGGCCCAAGACCCTGGCGCGACGCAACGTCTCACCTCCAACAGCAGCAGAAGCAGGCAAACAATCGCCAAGCTCGGCCTGGGGCTCACGGCCGTTGCGGTCCGGATCCGCCCCCACTTCTACTCCCAGAGCAGGGCCAAGAAAATTGAAGATAGACACAAAATGCTGGAGTAACTCAGCGGGACCGGCAGCATCTCTGGGGAGAAGGAATGGGTGACGTTTTGGGTCAAGACCCTTCTTTCAGACTGAAGAAGAGTCTCGACCGAAACATCACCCATTCCTTCTGTCCAGAAATGCTGCCGGTCCCGCTGAGTTACTCCAGCATTTTGTGTCCATCTTCAAATGACGTCACACGCTCCAGACGGCTGTGCGGGCGCATGAAGTCCTGCGCGACTTTCGCGGGACCGTCGCGCCTCAACGCGACCACGAGGTCGCGTAATTAGCATGCCAAGGACACGTAAGTGGGACAGGGGCTTTAATCTGATCACCCTCGACAATTACTGTTAAAACAGAAAGTACACGTGCTATAACACCATCGTGCCAGTGCACGGGGACCGCTGGTCAGCGCGGACACGGTGGGCCAAAGGGCCTGTTTACGAGCTGTATCTCTAAACTAAACTAAACCGGTTCACTTATGATCCAAAGCTCAGTTCTTAAGAGTTTGGCAATTAATTTTTTTTGACTCAGAGCCAAAATGCCAACCAATAACTCCAGGCAGAATAATCTCTGCCCCAGAGGGCGGTGGAGGCAGGTTCTCTGGATGCTTTCAAGAGAGAGCTAGATAGGGCTCTTAATAATAGTGGAGTCAGGGGATATGGGGAGAAGGCAGGAACGGGGTACTGATTTGGGATGATCAGCCATGATCACATTGAATGGCGGTGCTGGCTCGAAGGGCCGAATGGCCTGCTCCTGCACCTATTGTCATTTTGAGGTGAGAAGAACCTAGGCTGCAGCCATTGTCTCCATTATCTCAGCAATGTTCATTCCACGCCTGCCAATAATTTTACGCTTGCATGCGAGTCTCATTGCCAATGTTCCACGAACCATATCCTGAAAACCTTTAAGCAATTAATAGTTGAACAGTTTTCAGTTAGAAATCATCCAACTCTTTAGTGACCACCACAGATTTTCTGCTTCTTTCATAAAATGCAAGATCAGCACATTTATGATCTTTGAAAATGAATCTGCATCTACCCCAGTGTCAAATCTGATACATGAATGTTGATTTCGTCTAGACCTGTGAGTTAAACACTAAGCTGTGACAACACACCAGTCAGCCCAAGTGGGTCATGCTGGTATTTTTGTTCTGCACAAACCTACCGCAGATAAGGACGACCAGGGTGGAAATGGTCACCGATCTTTGTCAGATAGCGAGAAGTATAGTTGGAGTTAATGTTGATGCATCTCTGCCCAATAGTTGCAATTTGACACATTTAAGTGAAGTTGCTACCTCACAGCACCAGAGACCCGGGTTCAATCCTAACAATGGGTGTTACCCACATGGAGTTTATACATTCTCTCTGTGACCTATGTGTGGGTATTCTCCGGGTGCTCCGGTTTCCTTCCTCACTCCAAAGACATACAGGTTTGTAAGTTAATTGGCTTGGTAAAATTGTAAATTGTCACTAGTGTGTGTAGGATAGTGTTAGTGTATGGGGTGATCGCTGGTTGGTGTGGATTCGGTAGGCCTAAAGGCCTGTATCGTTAAAACTAAATAGGGAAGTCTCATGCACACAAGGATCATTTATTGGAATTAGTTTATTGCCAGTGAAAGACTTAATTTGCATGCTATCCAGTCAAATCAAACCAGGCACAAGTACAATCAAACCAGACAACAGGTGGTGCAAAGAGAAGAATTCCAGGGTGCAGAATGTAGTATCACAGCGTTAGTGGTGCAGAGGAAGTGCAAGATTCACAATGAGATAGGTTGGGAGATCAGGACTACATCCGATCTTACGGGAGGACGTTCAGTAGTCTGTTAATAGCAGGGAAGTATCCGTTTGTGAATCCCAGGGCATGTGCTTAAGCTTTTGTATCTTTCATCCGAAGGAAGAAGTGGGAATGACCAGGGGTGGGACAGTGGCGCAGCGGTAGAGTTGCTGCCTGACAGCGCCAGAGACCCGGGTTCGATCCTGACAACAGGTGCTGTCCGTCTGGAGTTTGTACGTTCTCCCCGTGACCACATGGGTTTTCTCTGGGTGCTCCGGTTTCCTCCCACACTCCAAAGATGGACAGGTTTGTAGGCAAATTGGCTTGGTAAAAATTGTAAATTGTCCCTAGTGCCTGTAGGATAGTGTTAGTGGTGATCGCTGGTCGGTGGCGGACTCGGCGGGCTAACGGGCCTGTTTCTGCGCTGTACCTCGAAACTAAGCTAAAGACCAGGATGAAAATGGTCCCCGATTTTTGTGAGATGCTTTCCCAAGGTAGTGAGAAGTGTAGATGGATTTAATGTTGATGCCTCTCGTTTCAATTGTCACAACTTTGCAACATTTAGGCAACTGTTTCACGCTAGACAGACACAGTATCCAGCTGAAAAGTAGAAACAATAGAAACAAAGAGCTGAGTTCCTCTGACACTTTGTGTCCACTTGTGTTTTAACCAAACACAAACGGACACAAAGTGTCAGAGCAGGCCAGGCAGCCTCGCTGGAGAACTTGGATAGGTGACGATTCAGTTCGAGACCTTCCTTTCTAGCCGAATTATACTCCCTCGTTCTTGGACCAAAATCTTGCAGATTGGGCCGCACAGTGGCGCAGCTGGTAGAGTTGCTGCCTCACAGCGCCGGAGACCCAGATTAGATCCTAAGCTTGGTTACTGTC
This sequence comes from Malacoraja senta, assembly GCA_038087875.1. NCBI lineage: Eukaryota > Metazoa > Chordata > Chondrichthyes > Rajiformes > Rajidae > Malacoraja > Malacoraja senta. The sequence continues at coordinate 22,360,512 of CM075988.1, forward strand.
TGCATGGAGTTTGCATGTTCTCACTGTGGTAGTGTGGGATTCCTCTGGGTGCTCCAGTTTCCTCCCACATCTCAAAGATGTGCAGGTTGGTAGGTTAATTGGTTGCTGAAAATTGCCCCCTGATGTGTGGGCGAGTGGTAGAATCTGTGGGGAGGGGGGGGCAGAATTGATGTCAATATGGAGAGAATAAAAATTGGATGTGGTGTCGAATTAGTGTAAACAGATGGCCGATGACTGGTGTGGCCTTTCTCCATGCTGTATTTCTCTCTCTACATTAACACACACCATGTGCTCAACAGTTAGCCATTAAAAGGAACACATGTTTTCTGCCTCCTCTTCTCAGGCAGTGAATGCCAAACCTTCTGCCGATTTAAACAAAAACTTCAACTGCCCTCCAAATGCAAATTTTAGCAAGGCCTTTGACAAGGTGCCGCATGGTAGACAGGCTCATAAGGTTAGATCACACAGGATCCAGGGTGCGCTAGTCATGAATACATTGAAGGAAATACAGGTGCTGGTTTATAACGAAGATAGATACAAAGTGCTGGAGTAACTCAGCAGGTCAGCCAGCATCTCTGGAGATAAAGGATGGGTGATGTTTTAGGGCGGGACCCTCTTCAATGTTGTCCTGGTTTGTCAGAGTCAGAGGGCAGAGGGTTGTTTTCAGATTGGAGGCAAAAGACCAGTGGTGTGCTGCAGGGTCTCCTGATGTTATGTAAGGTCATAAGGAATAAGAGTAGAATTAGGCCATTTGGCCCATCAAGTGTACTCCGGCATTCAATCATGGCTAATCTATCTCTCCCTCCAAACCCTTTTCTCCTGCCTTCTCCCCATAACCTCTGACACCCGTACTAATCAAGAATCTATCTATCTATCTATCTCTGCCTTAAAAACATCCACTGACTTGGCATCCACAGCCCTCTGTGGTAAATAATTCCATATTTAAGGTCTTAAGGTCAAACTGTAAAGGTATATGAGCCTATAGCAGATTAACTCAATGAAGCATCCCTGGAGGACATGTTTCAGGTTGTGACCCTTTTCACACACTGAAGTCATCGGAGTCTGCAGAAGGGTCACATATTCCTTTTCTCCAGAGATGCTGCCTGACCTGCTGAATTAATGGATGCTTTCAAGAGAGAGCTAGATTGGGCTCTTAAAAATAGTGGAATCAGGGGAGATGGGGAGAAGGCAGGAACGGGGTACTGATTGGGGATGATCAGCCATGATCACATTAAATGGTGGTGCTGGCTCGATGGGCCGAATAGCCTACACCTGCACCTATTGTCTATTGTCTACTCCAGCTGTCTGTGCCTGTCTTCATTATTATTGGTAAAAGCCAACTAACTGGTAAAAGTGAAGGCAGAAACGCAGCAGATAGATACAAAATGCTTACTCAACAGATCAGGCAGTATACCTGGAGAACATGGATGATGACATTTTGGGTCGGCACCCTTCTTCAGACTGATTGGGGGCGGGGGTGAGAAAGAAAGCTGGGAGAAGGGGCAGGAGAGAAGGACCATTGCCAATAATAGGCGAGCACAGACAAAATAACATAGATAATAACCCTGGCGTAATGAGAACAAGAAACATATTTAGCAGAAAAAGATGCAGGAGGAAATGGCTTTGAAATCCCCTCTTGCCTTTGTACACTCTATCTTCACCAATGACAGCGAGGTTGTTGATGCTTTCACAAAATGGTTAAGACCCAATGCCATTTGCAATCTATGAAGAATCAACCAATCTACACACAAGTCCCAAACACAACAACCCGATTTTCTTTCTTTTTTTGGTGTGGTAACATAGACTCACTGTCCTGCTCTTTGAACACCACACCAGAGCCTGATCACAAAACACAATAGTTTTTAAAATTGAGGAATAATTGGATCAGATCTGTCATTGCTGCAAGAATCTAAACTGACCGAGTTGCAAAAGGAGTTACATTTATCCCACGGGCGATGCAGTGTTGGTGGAGTGCGGTCAGCGTTTTATGTGGCAGATAATTTGTGCAAAGTTAAATCCCACAAAATTGCGTTAACGACCAGATCAGCCAGTGGAGTGACTGAGAAGCCAGGGGTGACCCTCCCGCTATTCCTGTTGCAGATGAGTTAAATGCTACTCGTTTCTCCTTCTGTGCATATTCCCCTGTGATATCCCGGCGGTTTCATGCACGCTCCTACCTGTGTTGCTGGCACAACGCAGGTTCCCCTCAGCCACCCGCTCCTGCAGCCTCAGAAGCAGCAGCAGCAGCAGCAACACCTCCCTAGCTGCAAGCACTCAGCCCGCCCCCCGACCTACACGATTGGTTGTCCCAGCCCGTCAGCCCGCCCCCCTCGTCGCATGATTGGCTCCCCTGGCCCATCATTCCGCCCCGAGCCACGGGATTGGTCCTCCCGGCCGTCACTCACCCTCGTCCCGTCCCACTGCACCATATAACTCCTCCTATTGGATATCGGAGACGTCCGTCACAACTGGAGGCGGGACCGGCGCATGTAATTGGTTAACGCCCACATCAATCGTGGCGTAGCCTCTTCCCATTGGGCGGCGGAGGTGTCAGTCAACGCTGGGAGGCGGGACCCCCCGCGTCCAGGGCTCATCACAGGCAAGCCTCCATATCCATATCCATTGCCTCCATATCCATTGGCCACCGGCTATATTGTCAGTCAAACGGTTGCTGTTTACCTGCAACAAAGTCAATGCAAAGCTCAAAGGTAATTGCATTAAAATTGAAGCGCATCCGCATATTAAGAAAAACGGTAGATTGCAAAAAAAAGAGGTAAAAGGGGATGAGCGACGGCAGAGATTGGAGGAGGCGTGGCAGCCCGTCCGTCCGTCCGCCATCTTTGTTGCTGGCGGAAGTGGCGGATTGACGGCGGGCGCCGCCCCCCCCCCCTGTCGCCCGGGACCGGAAGTGACTTCGGCGGGGCATCGGGGCGCCGGCGAGCGGCTGAGGGAGGCGTCGGGACACAATGGCGGGAGCGGGACTGGCGGCGGCAGGAGGAGAGCTGGGAGCCGGCGGGCAGGTGCACAGGTGAACAGGTGAACAGGTGAACCGCGAGTGACTCCTTCCCTCAGGTACCTGCCCCCGCCGGGGCTGCTCTCTATCTCTCTC
>CM075988.1:22363820-22441773 GCA_038087875.1 Malacoraja senta
GTCTTCGTTTTTGGAACTGAAGTGTTACAACTGTCCCTGTCCTATGGTTAATAAACAGCTGAAGTAATGCGGTTAATAACAGCAGGTTATTTATGGGGAAGAATCTTCTGTGCTCAAAATTGCTTTAAAAAACCCAACACACACCATCCAAGTATCCCTGCTGAAAATTAACTTTTTTTGTTTAAATGTTGTACATTGATTTTTTTTTTTTTAATTTGTCCTTCGCCCTCTATTTGTACATTGTTTTGCTCTTGTCAACTGAAACAGTACCAACCTGAATAAAATTTTAAGATGGAGAACAGTGGTGTCCGTTTATTGAATGCTGTGAATTAGTTGCTGCATAAGTAAGTAAGTTTATTGGCCAAGTATTCACATACAAGGAATTTGCCTTGGTGCTCCGCCCACAAGTAACAACATGACATACAGTGACAGTTAAGGGCCTGTCCCCCGGGCATGCGACTCCATGCAGCAAGCGCGACCTAACCGCAAGCGGAGGCCACGCGGAGGTCGAGTGATCCCCGTACAGGGCCGGTCCCTCCAGCATGCGGCTGCATGCGGCAAGCGCTACCAAATCGGAAGCGGGGGCCGCGTGCCGTCAAGACAGTGTGTACGGCGGCGAGGCGGTGCGCACGGCCATTGAGGCGGTGCGCACGGCCTCGATGCAGCTGCGTCCGGCGTCAAGGCGGTGCGCACGGCCGTCGATGCGGCGCGCACGGCCTCGATGCGGCTGCGTGGCGGTAGGCCGTTGCCGCACGGAATTTTTGAACAGTGTCAGTTTTCCGGAGCCCCGCGCGATGTCGGGACCAGCTCCGCACAACTCCATGCGGCTCCCGCTATCGAAGTGGGACCGGCCCCGCGACCTCCGCGCGGCCCCCGCTTGCGGTTAGGTCGCGCTTGCCGCATAGAGTCGCATGCCCGTGGGACAGGCCCTTAACGAATGACTCAGAAAACACTAAACATTAATAATAATAAGACATTAATGATAAAACACCATTGATCAAGCATGTGAACCAACAAAATACCAGATCAAAGGGAGGCTACAGATTTTTGGCTGTTGAGTAGAGCAACTACTCGTGGATAAAAACTGTTTTTATGTCTGGCTGTGGCAGCTTTGACAATCCGGAGTCGCCTTCCAGAGGGAAGTGATTCAAAGAGTTTGTAGCCAGGGGGAGACAATAGCTCTTGATTGCCAGACAGAAGCAAAGAATTGAAAAGGTGGGTATAAAGGAGGGGGGTTGTTGTTCAGTCCTTCTGTCACGGGAGGTGCTGAGTGAATGCCAGGCATCCTATCTACATGAAGTAAAGGATGTTGTACAGGGCTCCTTTTTACACTATTGAATGACACCGCATGCATTTCCTTGTCCAAATATTTCCCAGGTAAATTATTGCAGCTAAGACTGAAATAGGGTGGCACGGTGGTGCAGCGATAGAGTTGCTGCCTTGCAGCGACAGAGTCCCGGGTTCAATCCTGACTACGGGTGCTTGTCTGCATGGAGTTCGAGATCTTTGCTTTCCTCCCACAATCCAAAGACGGACAAGTTTGTAGGTTAATTGGCTTGGTATAAAATGTTACTTTGTCCGTGTGTGTAGGGTAGTGTTAATGTGTGGGGATCGCTGGTCGGTGTGGACTCGGTGGGCCGAAGGGCCTGTTTCTGCACTGTTTCTCTCTAATCTAAACCATTTGTGTTTCATCTTTCTGTCACTGGATGTACTGAGTGAATGCCAGGCCATCCTTTCTGTATGAAGTGAAGGATGTCATACTGGGCTCCTGTTTACATGTTTGTATGGCGTTGAGGAATGTTTATGTGACACTGCATGCATTTCCTTGTCCTGTATTTGAACTTTGTATGAATATTGATAGTGAGGGAGTCATGCTGTTACTGATTATGAACATCAGGCATCTCCAGATAGATTAGCCTGAGACTCCAGTGTATTCCAACAGTGAACAGGGGCTTGGAGAACCACAGAGTACAGTGTAGGCTCTGGAACATGCAGATGGTGGTTTCTAAAGCGAGACACAACTTGCATGAGTAACTCAGTGGAATGTTGCCTGACTTGCTAAGTAGCACTGTGCCTTTTCTTAGAGCCGTATAGCACAGGAACACGCCCTTTGGCCCACGATGTCTGTGTTAAACATGATGTCAGGTTAAACCAATCTCCTCTGCTAGCTCGTGATCCATATCCCTCCCCGTGCCTTTCTAAAAGCCTCTTCGATGTCACGATCGTAACTGCCTCCACTCTCACCTCTGGCAGCCCCTTCCAGGCACCCACCACCCTCTGTTGTACAAAACATAGAAACATAGAAAATAGGTGCAGGAGTAGGCCATTCGGCCCTTCGAGGCCATTCAATATGATCATGGCTGATCATCCAACTCAGTATCCTGTACCTGCTTTCTCTCCATACCCCCTGATCCCTTTAGCCACAAGGGCCACATCTAACTCCCTCTTAAATATAGCCAATGAACTGGCCTCAACTACCTTCTGTGGCAGAGAATTCCAGAGATTCACCACTCTCTGTGTAAAAAATGTTTTTTTCATCTCAGTCCTAAAAGATTTCCCCTTTATCCTTAAACTGTGACCCCTTGTTCTGGACTTCCCCAACATCGGGAACAATCTTCCTGCATCTAGCCTGTCCAACCTCTTAAGAATTTTGTTAAAGGCCTGTCTCACGAGTCTGCGGTCATTGGCGGCAAAACAGGAACAATCTACCGCTCCTGGGCCGCCAGAGACCGCGGGCTCGGTCAAACGCCCACCGCCGGGGCCGTGCGGCGTTGTTCCCAACACCGCACGGTGCTAAAATAAAACCAACACTGTTCAAAAATATGTTCCTACCGCACAGCCGGCGCCAGTGAGGCACGAGCGCGGCACGGTCACCGCCACAGCCGCCGCCAGTGCGGCACGAGCGCCGTGCGTCGAACTTGCACCGCCACAGCCTCCGCCAGTGAGGCATGTGTGCTGCACGGCCGCTGCCACAGCCCCGCAGATCCGAAATGACGTCATCGCAGTCGGCCCGCCCTATTTTTTTTACTTACCGCAAGCTCGTGGGACCAGCCGTACTTAAATCACTCGGCCCCCGCGCAGCATCCGTGCGGCGCTCCTGCGGCATAGGCTCGGCGCTCTCGCCGTTGCCGCGCGGTCCCCTCTACCGGCGACGCCGCGCTTCACCGCCGATGACCGCAACACCGTGAGACAGAGCCTTAAGTTTCTATAAGATCCCCCCTCAATTTTCTAAATTCTAGCGAGTACAAGCCGAGTCTATCCAAAAGTAAAGTCTGTGGCATCTGAAGATAGATACAAAGTGCTGGAGTAACTCAGCGGGTCAGGCAGAGTCTCTGGTGTAAAGAGGATGAGGGGATTTGGGACCCTTGTTCATCCGGCCTGGCTCTGAGGCACAACATGGAACATTGAAAGACAGGCTGAGCCAAAGCAATAGGTGACTTGGTAGGGTAGGACTCAATGGGCCGAATGGCTTCATTCTGCTCCTATGTCTGTGGTCTTATGGAGAATCTGTGGCAGGAAGCGAGACTCCAGGATGGTCTGGTGTCAGTGTCCAGGATGTCTCTGAACAACTGCAGAACATTCTGCCCACACAACAAGCCAATTAACCAACAAACCCGCACGGATGTGGGAGTAAACCCACTAGGTCCGCAGGCAAACTCCACACAGACAGCACCCGAGGTCAGGATTGAACCCGGGTCTCTGGAGCTGTGAAGCAGCAGCTCTACCCGCTGCGCCACTGTGCGGGTGAAATTAAAAAAAATCTGCAGCTGCTGGAATTTGGAAATAGACAGATAGACACAAAATGCTGGAGTAACTCAGCGGGACAGGCAGTGTCTCTGGAGCGAAGGAATGGGTGACGTTTCAGGTCAAGACCCTTCAGCCATTTCTCTGTTGCACAGATGCTGCCTGACCAGGATTTTCTGTGTTTGTTTCAGCAAGGAATTGTAGATTTATCTTCAAGTTGAGGATACTTACTACAATCCAGGTCAAAATATATACTGCAAAAGGAAGACCTGATTTCAGGTCACTCCTGCTGTTGAAACAGATGATTGTGATTTCACAGCCGAGATCATTACATTTTGAACACAGTAAGGAATGAATGGTCACTTTAAAGAGGCCAAACTACAATGTCACTGGGTTTTGGGAAGGTGCACAATCCTAGATTTTACCGAGGTAAAAAGAAAAAGTTATTTATTAATAGAACTAGGCACTGCCCATGGGAACAGGGCGACAATGGAATGTGCTGTGTATACATTTACACAAGGCAAATCCTGGCATCAAGCTGAGGTCAGTGGTTGAAGTTTGATTTTTAAATGGCTGGACTTTAGATCGGGGAGGGTAAGAGCTACTTAAAGTGTCAGATTGAGGAAATGGTAGTAACCACTCACTTTCACGCTGCCTCGGCGAGGCCAGCAGGCTAATCAAGGACCCGTCTCACCCCGGTCCCACTCCTCTTTCTCCCCTCTCCCATCAGGCAAGAAGTACAAAAGTGTGAAAATGTACACCTCCAGAGATTCAAGGGACAGTTTCTTCACAGCAGTTATCGGGTAACGGAACCATCCTATCACCAACTGGAGAGTGGTCCTGAGCTACTATCTTAAGGGCCTGTGGGCGACCTAATCCGCGAGTTCTGGCGAGTTTGCCTCGACTCATAGTCGCAGCATGGTCGACACGAGGTCGTAGGAGGTCTTCGTAACTCTCCTTCATGCTCGAGAGTAGTCCCCGTGTACTCGAGGCCTCAGTTAGGTCGGCGGCGTATTTTTCACATGTTGGAAAATGCCCCGCGAGTAGTAAAAAGGTCGCCATGGAAAAAATCAATACTTTTTTTACTTGTAGGTTTAGTCGTAGAAGGTCGTAGTTGGTCGGCATGTTAGTCGTAGGTAATCGAGGGTAGTCGAAGGTAGTCGTAGTCTTCATCATAGTCGAAGGGAGGTCGAAGGAGATCGGAGGTCGTCTTCACTCTCCACTATTCGGTGTCCAATTTTCTTGAAGTTAGTCGTAGCTAGTCATAGCTAGTCTCAACATAGTCGAAGGAGGTCTTCTACATAGTACAACATGTCATTTTTTTCAAACTCTCCTAAACTCGCCAATTAGGTCACCCAAGTGGGACAGCCCCTTTAGATAGACACAAAATGCTGGAGTAACTCAGCGGGCAATACAGGCAGCATCTCTGGGAGAAAAGGAATGGGTTGACGTTTTGGGTCGAGACCCTTCTCCAGACTGAGAATGGGGGGGGGGGGGGGGGGAAAGGAAACGAGAGATGAAGACAGGGATGTAGAGAGATATAGAACAAACGAATGATAAAATAAAAAAGTAACGCTGATAAAGTAAACAGGCCCTTGTTAGCTGTTTGCTAGGTGAAATGAGAGATGGTGCGACTTGGGTGGGAGGATGGAGAGAGAGGAATGCAGGGGTTACATGAAGTTAGAGGAATCAATATTCATGCCACTGGGCTGTAAGCTGCTAAGCAAAATATGAGATGATGATCCTCCAATTTGCGTTTAGCCTCTGACAATGGAGGAGGCCTAGGACAGAAAGGTCGGTGTGGGAATGGAAAGGGAATTAAAGTGTTTGGACAACTGGGAGATCAGGTAGGTCCAGGTGGACTGAGCGAAGGAGTTTCGAGCAAAACGATCGCCCAGTCTACGTTTGGTCTCGCCGATGTATACGAGGCCACATCTTGAACGACGGTTAAGGGCCCGTCCACTGACGCGACTTTACAGCGAGTGTCTTCGACTTCAAGCTCGAGGGCACTCGCCTGGAAAACCTCGAGCTGGATCGACCGTCAGTGATGAAACCGCGAGCTGATTGACCGACCCACACACACACACACATCGCAAAGGCGAGGCCAGGGAAAGCGGGGAGCGCTTGTCAGAAATTCACACCCACGATGAACAGGAAGATAAAAGACGCTGCACAGTGTACGTAAGTCCTTTAGAGAGTGCGGATGGGGAGGGAGGGGGAGAAGGGGATAGAAGGAGAGAGAAGCGCGGGAGAAGGAGTGGAGACACTTTTAAGAAGCCAGACAACTTATAATAAAGTTTAGCGGACATTTAATTTACCGGTCGTTTCCTTGGTCCTGAAAACTCAATGAGCCAATTAAAATGCCCGGTCAGCGAAGGAGATTGCCTACGGCATGCTCTCGACTGCCTGTAACTACATAGCGACCCACTCCACTGCACTACGAGTTCAAAAGAACCATGCCGACCAATTTTTACTCGCGGAAAAATGTTCAACATTCTCAAAATTCGTCCTCGACCAAACTGAGGCCGCGAGTATGCGGGAACTTCCCTCAAGCATGAAGGAGAGTTCCTAGTGACCTCATAGGTCCTCCTTATGACCGCGTGTCGACCATGCTGCGAGTTTGAGTCGAGGGCAAACTCTTCTAAAGTCGCAGATTAGGTCCCTGCAGTGGGACAGGCCCCTTTACAGACCCAAGGTGTCTTGACCCGAAACGTCACCACTCCTTCTCTCCAGAGATGATGCCTGTCCCGCTGAGTTACTCCAGCATCTGGTGTCTATCTTTCGATTAAACAGCATCTGCAGTTCGCTTCCTACGACAGTCTTTGTCTGCTGTACCTCGGTACAAGTGACGACTGAAACTGGACTAGAAAACTGGAAGGCAGGAACTTAACTCTTGTGACGCTCTTTCCCGGGAATCAGCGAGCGCCCCTCTCCCCCGGATAATTTGATCTTTGGACCCCTCTCTCCAGCTGGGCATGAGGGGGTGCCGACCATCTCCCCGTTTCCAGACAGGATTCTCTCTGCAGCTCAAACTTGAACTCGAACTAGAAATCTATCTCGAACTCGAACTCTATCTCGAACACGAATTCGAACTCGAACTATATCGCGAACTCGAACTCTATCTGGAACTCGAACTATATCTCGAACTGACCCCATCACATCCTCGGGGAGAAGCGGTTGAACCCCAGTGCATCAGCGGATGTACAGAGAACAAAATCAATAGCTACGAAAGTTTAAAAAAACGCCACAGCTGCCACTTGCATGTTTTTTAAAACAAGTTAAATCCTCCCTCACTCTCAAAACCCAAATGCCTGCTGACTTTATCGTTGCAAATAATATGCCTTTTTCCCCACGATTTTCTCTACTTTGTCAAACCAAATGCCTGCTATTGTTGCAAAGAATATTTATTTTTGATGAATTTCTCTACAAATCAGTTGTAATTTTTTTTAAACCTCACACTATGGGTAGTCACACCTGGGAGTCTGAGAAGCAGAAAAAACGCCAATGACAAGGAGTTGGTCACAAAGTGCTGAGTAACTCAAAGGGTCAGACAGCATCCCTGGAGAATGTTTTGGATCGGGACCCTTCTTCAGACTGATTGGTGGGGGGAGAGAAAAAAGCTGGAGAGAGGAGAGCAGGACAGTTAATAGGTGGACACAGACGAGGGGTTCTTGATAGGCAGATGGTTGGAACGAACGTAGACCAGAGATAAAAGCGGAAGGTGTGAGGCAGGGTTGAAGGGTTGTGAATTGTGACGCTAGAGGAAGATCATAAATTCTAGGAGCAGAATTAGGGCATTCGGCCCATCAAGTCTATTCTGCCATTCAATCATGGCTGATCTATCTTCCTCTCAACCCCATTCTCCTGCCTTCTCCCCATAACCCCTGACACCTGTACTAATCAAGAATCTATCGATCTCCGCCTTAAAAATACCCATGACTTGGCCTCCACAGCCATCTGTGCAATTCATTCCACCACCCTCTGACTAAAGAAATTTCCTCCTCATCTCCAAAAGTTGGAGAATTCTTGCTTCTCACATACACAAGAAATGTCCCTCGATCCAGGTCATGGTGTGAATTTCCCTCTCAGCATTTTCTGTACAGAGGAAATGCCATGTCTTTCAACTGAAAGGAGGTGAGGAGGAACCTCTTTAGACAGGGCGCAGTTAATCTGTGGAACTCATTGCCACAGAGGGCTGTGGAGGCCAAATCAGTGGATATGTTTAAGGCAGAGACAGACGAATTCTTGATTAGAACGGGTGTCAAGGGTTATGGGGAGAAGGCAGGAAAATGGGATTAGGAGGCAGAGATCAGCCATGATTGAATGGCGGAGTAGACTCGATGGGCCGAATGGCCTAATTCTATTCCTATAACTTGTGAACATGTTATCAGTCACCAACTTCTGGAAAAAGATGAATAATTTATGCAGAGTAACACAGCAATATATTAAGCACCAACTGTTGTATTTGTTTTAAAAAAAACCTGAATGCCTGATGAACCCAGCGGCTCAGGAAGCAACGATGGAAAGAGAGAAGGTTCATGTTTCAGGTTGAAATAATAACTGTCTTTTGTTCTGAAATGTTCACTGTTTCTCATTCCACAGAGGCTGCCTGACCAGATCTATAGTTATAGATCTCTACAGCACAGAAACAGGCCCTTTGGCCCACCTTGTCAATGCTGACCCAGTTGGCATATCAGGCTAGTCCCATTTGCCTACATCTGGCTCATAGCCCTTTCAAACCGTCTTAGCCATCGCAGGTGATAGACTTCTGACCGACATCCACTATAAACCCACCTGACTCCCACAGCTATCTTGACTACTCTTCCTCCCATCCTGCTTCCTGTAAGGACCATCCCCTATTCCCAATTCCTCCGTCTATGCCGCATCTGCTCCCAGGATGAGGCGTTCCACACCAGGGCATCACAAATGTCCTCATTCTTCAGGGAACGGGGGTTCCCCACCCCCACTATAGATGAGGCTCGCACCAGGGTCTCCTCCATACCCCGTAACACTGCTCTCTCTCCCATTCCCCCCACTCGCAACAAGGGCAGAGTCCCCCTGGTCCTCACCTTTCACCCACCAGCCGGCACATACAATAGTCCTCCGCCAGTTTCGCCACCTCCAACGTGACCCCACCACTCGCCACATCTTCCCATCTCCCCCACGTCTGCCTTCTGCAAAGACCGCTCCCTCCGTAACTCCCTTGTCAATTCTTCCCTTCCCTCCCGCTCCACCCCTCCCCCGGGCACTCCATAGATGCTGCTGCACCCCTGCTGAGTTTCTCCAGCATTTTTGTGTACCTTAGCCATATATCTGTTCAAATGTCTTTTAAAAGTCATAATTGCTTCCACTTCTGCATTTTTGACGACAGGAAAGTATTTACGTCTGCCGGGTGTTTCTGTGCAAGAATACAAGAAATGGAAGTCAACAAATGACTTGCATCTGCAGTGCTCGCTCTTATCAGTGAAACTGTGCAGGAAGCTTTGCATACGGCAGATTAGCTTACAAGTAACGAGACAGGAAACATGTGTAGGGCCTAACATTGAAATCGTGCATTCAATCAATAACCTAAAATATATTTGATTAAATTGATCGAGGTCAAAAGTTTATCGGTGGTAATTGATGGTTGCGATTTTGTAATCTTGGTCCCAGAAAAACAGAAGGTTGATGTTTGGTGTCCTGGTACGGTGCTTGTACAGCCTGGTCGATGGTAGACTCAGGTGGCTGCTTTTCATAAGTTTATAAGTCATTGGAGCAGAATTCAAACCACCACTAGACGTGTGGGAAAAGCTGGTAAAAAAAATATTTCACTGGAGTCCTCGAAGATTGCAAAGAATGGATATCCACATATTTGTGCTGCTCTTACAATACATATTTTTACCTTTTTACAGTAAGCTGATACTTTTGGTACGAAGTAAAGATCAGACACACTGCATCAATTTTGCCGGAATAATCTTTATTGCATTTAGTCTCTGTCACAGTATTGTGGCTCGTACCGTATAATCTGGTGGCATCGACACAGAAACAAAGGGGGAAAGCATTGTTCCTTTCTGATACCCAATGTTCAAAATTAACATTTTTAAAGAGCTTGCAGCAAAATACTTTTCTTTATCGTAATATCCTGCTGCACCCCAGGTACATGCAAGGACAAATCATAGATCATAAATGATAATTCATTGTGATGTATAGGAGAATAAAGTCACAATACTTTAAAATATATATAAACACCAATCTTTTCTATTTCTCACCTTTTATGTGTTTATTTGCCAATTCTTTTATTAGAAATAAAAACCAGCACAGAATTTAACCACCATTAACACCCCACACCCCCCCCTCCCCTCAGGCCATGATAAGAAAAAAAATCAATGATAACCTGATAATTTTCTTTACATGTAAAGTTGGCCGTGCATCAAATGGTAGCTGATGGAACAGCGGTTACCTCATTGTTTACCTCTCCAACCTGCGTGCCTCGGCTGTGAACAACGTTGTTGGCTGTTACGAAGCCTGAGTAGTAGTCTTCCTACAGTAGCTGCTGATGATGTCAAGAAACATAGAAAATTGGTCCATTCAGCCCAGCACCGCCATTCAATATGATCATGGCTGATCATCCAAAATCAGTACCCCCGTTCCTGCTTTCTCCCCATATCCCTTGATTCCGTTAGCCCTAAGTGCTGTGTCTAACTCTCTCTTGAACACCCTCTCCTAGCTGAAAGTGGGGCACTGTTAGTGTCTACCAGTGGACTGCCAATGGCCCTGGTCATCCCTGCCCCTTGAAGGCCAAATAATGACTCATCGCACTGCCACACCATTACGTGTTTCAGGCGTGCCACTGCTTAATATATTTAGGACTGAGACAACATGACACCAGACCACATCCCAAACCTTTTAGGCTATTAAATAGATATATTCCTTAACTTCACATTACTCCGTAACCTCAGAGTAGTACCCATGTTAAGTTTTAGATATCCATCTGTACACTGTTAGTTTAATGGCCCACAACAAATTGCACAGTATTCGATGGGGCAGGACCCTTAAGGATATCACAGTACCGGTAATTCTTTTTCACTGTTTAATTGTTCCCTGTTTGTCAATTTTCAATTTTAGTGCATTTACAGTGTAACTCGACGTTATCAGGCAACATGAACACTCAGGTGAAGCAACAGCTGTTCAGCCTATGTGTTTGGAGCATGCTTTGGGACACAGTGCAGAGGGTGGGGTGAATGAAGCGCAGTGATTGCAAGAGGAAAACCCCATCATAATCCCCCAGCGTCAAACACCATATATCACACAGAAGGTAGACACAAAATGCTGGAGTAACTCAGCGGGAGAGGCAGCATCTCTGGAGAGAAGGAATGAGTGACAATAGACAATAGGTGCAGGAGTAGGCCATTCGGCCAGCACCGCCATTCAATGTGATCATGGCTGATCATCCCCAATCAGTACCCCATTCCTGCCTTCTCCCCCATATCGCCTGACTCCGCTATTTTTAAGAGCCCTATCTAGTTCTCTCTTGAAAGCATCCAGAGAATCTGCCTCCACCGCCCTCTGAGGCAGAGAATTCCACAGGCTCACCACTCTCTGTGCGAAAAAGTGTTTCCTCGTCTCCATTCTAAATGGCTTACCCCTTATTCTTAAACTGTGGCCCCTGGTTCTGGACTCCCCCAACATCGGGAACATGTTTCCTGCCTCTAGTGTGTCCAAACCCTTAACAATCTTATATGTCTCAATTAGGTTGCGGGTCTGGACCTTTCTCCAGACTGAGGTGAGAGGGAGACATAGAGATATGGAAGGGTAAGGTGTGAAAACGAGACATCAAAGGGGATGGAGATTCAAGGAAAATGATGGCTGTCCCGCTGAGATACCAGCATTTTGTGTCTATCTTCGGTATCTGCAGTTAAGTTCCTACACCCTACATCACACTCTCAGGTGGAACACCAAAGATTCATGCCTCCAAACTTTCCCCACCAAAAAGGTAGAATATAAATAGTGCAAATCATATTCAACATTTCTGCTCAAGTCCCCCTCTGAACCTCCATCTTCTCAAGTAATATCTCTTGTTTGACACCTTGAGAAAAAGAGTCTGTGTACCATATCTATCCCCCTAATCATTTTATTTATTTCTATCAGGTCACCCCTCATCTTCTTCCACCCAAGGAAAAACAATCTAGTCTGAAGAAGGGTCCCGAGCTCGAACATCACCTATCCATGTCTTCCAGAGATCTCCTCAAGGTTTGAAGAAGTTCTCCTCCCCTCTCCGGTGGGAGTTCTTCAACACCCTCTCCTCAGTCTGAAGAAGGGTCTGGACCTGAAACCTATCCACGTCTTCCAGAGATGCTGCCTTTGTGTTCTGTACAAGATTCCAGCATCTCCAGTTCCTTGCAACCCCAGCCTTTGCAATCTCACCTTACCGTTGAAAAGATCTAATCCAGGCAACGTCCTGGAGAATTTCCTCTGCATCGTCACCAGCACAATTACATCCTTCCTTTAGTATAGTGTCCGGAGTTTCACACAATACTCCAGGTGTGACCTGACCATTTTATTAAAAGAAGATAGACACAAAAAGCTGGAGTAATTCAGCGGGACAGGCAGCATCTCTGGAGAGAAGGAAAGAATGGGTGACGTTTCGGGTCGAGACCCTTCTTCAGACTCTCCAACATTTTATTAAGTTGTAAAATGTATATTAGAGCACATAACAGCAATAAACCAATACCAATTATCTTACTGTCCGAAGAAGGGTTTCGGCCCGAAACGTTGCCTATTTCTTTCGCTCCATAGATGCTGCCTCACCCGCTGAGTTTCTCCAGCATTTTTGTCTACCTTCAATTTTCCAGCATCTGCAGTTCCTTCTTAACCAATTATCTTCAAACAGTCTGTGTCATGGTTTATGAAGGCAAGCATCTTGACTAGCCTATATCTACCTGTGCTGCCAGTGTCAGTGATGTATGGATCTGTACCTCAAGGTCCCTCTGTTCAATAACACCTCCGAGGGCCCTACCATTTACTGATTGTGCCCTATCCTCATTTGACCTTCTTGAAGTACCCTTTGAACTTCACGTTTGTGGTCTTTCTCCGTTTAGTTAAAAGTCCTTTTGATTTGTCTTATGGCCTCTCACATCCTTGCACGAAACTCCATTTGCCAGGTGTTTGCCCAGCTATTCAATTTGTCTATACCTTGATGTAGAATCACGATGTCCTCATCATAACATGCCCTTCCACATTGTTGTTGTATCATTAGTAAACCATCTCATCTGCTTGTACATGATCCACATCCCTGTCCATGTGCCTATCTAAAAGCCTCTTGAACGTCACTAACGTATCTGCCTCCACCACCACCCCTGGCAGTACATAGAAACATAGAAAATAGGTGCAGGAGTAGGCCATTCGGCCCTTCGAGCCTGCACCACCATTCAATATGATCATGGGTGATCATCCAACTCAGTATCCCGTACCTGCCTTCTCTCCATACCCTCTGATCCCTTTAGCCACAAGGGCCACATCTAACTCCCTCTTAAATATAGCCAATGAACTGGCCTCAACTACCCTCTGTGGCAGAGAATTCCACAGATTCACCACTCTCTGTGTGAAAAAAAAAATTCTCATCTCGGTCCTAAAAGACTTCCCCCTTATCCTTAAACTGTGACCCCTTGTTCTGGACTTACCCAACATCGGGAACAATCTTCCTGCATTTAGCCTGTCCAACCCCTTAAGAATTTTGTAAGTTTCTATAAGATCCCCCCTCAATCTTCTAAATTCTAGCGAGTACAAACCGAGTCTATCCAGTCTTTCTTCATATGAAAGTCCTGACATCCCATGAATCAGTCTGGTGAACCTTCTCTGTACTCCCTCTATGGCAAGTACGTTCCATGCCCCCAACACTCTCTGTGTAAATAACTTGCCTCATATGTTTCCATTAAACTTCACCCCTCTCACCTTACAGCTATGCCCCCTAGCGTTGGACAGTTTCCCTCTGGGCATAAGGTCCTAACTGTCTACCGCATTGATGCCTCTCAATGTTAGATACGTCTATCATCTCCACTCAACCTCTGACCTTCCAGAGAAAACAATCCAAGTCTGTTCAACCTCTCCCTGTAGCTGAAACCCTCTAATCCAGGCAGCGTTCTGGCAAACCTCCTCTGCACCCTCTCCAAAGTCTCCACATCTTTGCTTCCTTACAGCACCAGAGACCCGGGTTCGATCCTGATTATGGGTGTTGCCTGTTGGGTGTTTGTACGATCTCCCCGTGACCATGTGGGTTTTCTCCGGGTACCCCGGTTTCCTCCCACACCTCAACGATGTACAGGCTAATTGGCTTCTGTAAAGTGTAAATTGTCCACAGTGTGTTGGATAGCGCTAGTGTACGGGGTGATCGCTGGTCGGCCTGGACTCGGTGGGCCAAATGGTCTGTATCCGCACTATACAACACGTCACCAACCCGGCCATCCGATCAAAGTCTAATTAGTTTGTATTAGATTTCCACACTTTAAATGTGAAGAAATGTTGATGCGGCACGGTGGCACAGCACTGGAGTTGCTGCCTCACAGCACCAGAGACCCGGGTTCGATCCTGACTATGGGTGCTGTCTATACGGAGTGTGTATGTTCTCCCTGTGACCGCGTGGGTTTGCTCCAGGTGTTTTGGTTTCCTCCCATACTCCAAAGACGTACCGGTTTGTAGGCTAATTGGGTTGGTATCATTGTAAATTGTCCTTAGTGTGTGTAGGATAGTGTTAGTGTGCAGGGATGGCTGGTCGGCACGGACTCGGTGGGTGGAAGGGCCTGTTTCCGCGCTGTAACTCTAAATTAAACTAACTGTGCGGAAGCCAAGGCTTGTTCAATGCAACCTCCCCAACCCAGGTCTTCAGGTGACCTATTACAGGAACCTGAGGGGCATCTTTTTCACACAATGGGTGGTGGGTGTATGGAACGGGTTGCCGGAGGAGGTAGTTGTCACAGGTACTATTGCAACATTGAAGAAACATTTAGACAGGTTCATGGATAGGGTAGGTTTGGAGGGAATGTTCAAGAAGGAACTGCAGATGCTGGAAAATCGAAGGTAGACAAAAGTGCTGGAGGAACTCAGCGGGTGCGGCAGCACCTATGGAGCGAAGGAAATAGGCAACGTTTCGGGCCGAAACCCTTCTTCAGACTTTTGTCTACCGTAGGTTGAGATGGATATGGGCCAAAACCAGGCAGGTAGGACTAGTACAGTTGTGGCATGTTGGTCGACATGGGCAAGTTGGGCCGAAGGGCCTGTTCCACGGAATATGACTCGATGACTCTATTTGCCCATAGCCCTCTAAACATTTCCATGTACCTGTGTAAATGTCTTTTCAATGTTGTTATTATGCAAGGATTTGCAAGGTCGGTATTGCGACTTATATTCAGTTCAACAAAGACCATCCTTTTATCCCTTCACCTCAACGTTCCTTCCTCTGCTTGTTTACCCTTTTCTGGAGAGTGCACTGGTTGACACATTTACTTCTGTGCAGCATTTTATTATATTAAAGATCAAAGGTTCAACAATTCTGCTAAACCTGTGGGCAATGGAATTTTACACGAAAATGTTAATCAGTGCATTCTTAAAAGACAATTAAATTCATGATGACCAATGGTTTACATTCAATCATGTCAATGGATTGATTACACAAATTGAAAATTTAAACCCCATTAACAAACCCTCCACCTTGGGTCGCTGTCTCTGTAGAACAAAAGGCAGCAATTTAACTGATCCGAACGTCGCAAGTTCGTTCACAATTCGGTTTCACAAAAAAAAAAATCACAAAAGCAACCCTGAGTTTAGCACGACAATTCCAGTTTCCAAGAAGTTAGTGATTTAAAGAATAAAGTTTAACGTGGCCTGTACTCCCTGCTCCTTTCATAGGGTCCCAGCTGTTACAGAAATCTGGATGTAAGTGCTATTTCCATCACTCACCGATATACCAAAAATAAGTAAATCCAGTCTGGATTAACCTCTGTTGAGCTACGGAGATGGAGACAGCCAGTGTTTGTCAGCACAAAGCATTCACAAAGCTCAATAACTGTGGGGAGATTTTCAATGTAGAAAACTGATTCCGTAATGTCTAGAAATAAGATAAGCCAACAATTTCAATGTATCATTACATGATTGAAGTAACTTCTCCCTGGGCTGACTCTCAATCCCACAGCCAGCCTGTCAGAAGTTTACATGGTGAAGCTGAATCGAGAGAACAAACCTCCCCTGCTCCCTCCACCCTTTGCTGCAGCCGTCCTTTGAATTGAGTTCTACACTGCACGGTCTACGTCGATCACTGGCCTTCAGAATTCAATCACTTGCTCCAGCCACCTGTGGCGCGTTTCCAGTGACATAACAGCAGGCTGTACAGATGTTTCCTTGACGTTCGTCAGGGGCTCAATTGTCTCAAAGCTGGATCGGAAACCCCGCAAGGGACACTGCGTTGGACAATGGTGCTCTTTTACAGAGGTAGAGTTACTGTCTGAGCAGTTGAAATGCTGGCCATGACAGAACTAACAAAACTCTCAGCATGACTAAACAGAGATGACAATGCTGCTGTCAAACCTCACTACCCCCCCCCCCCCCTGAGTTTGTGTTCTCTCACAGTACACTCTCATTCATTAATTTAGTCTCATCCTGTGATAAAATGATTATGTTCTCTGTAAAACACCAGAGTCCAAAACAAAGGCAACAGCCAACGAGTGAAATTAATTTTCTGAAATGGGGAAGATTACGAAAGCGCTGCAAATATGAATCATTAACTCTTTAAATATTACTTTGCCCACGTGAACTGTAAATTTACCGTCACATCGAACTATTATTTGGAGGTACTCGAGCAATTTTCAATGCTCTGATTCTGTTCTAGTGTGAGTTGTCTCACTTGAGGATATACAGGGAGATGAGCCGTACCAGAGTGAATCAAATAACCAAATGTCTCCCAGGAATTATTGCACTGCCTGAATATTAGGAGTATCTCTCAGTACCACTCCGTTTGGATGAAAAAGGCAAAAGCAATTGGATTAGGGTCCGTTTAACGTGGTCACCCAGTGCCCTCTGACCGACCCCAGGAACAAAGGCCATTTTGTACCCAAACCATATTACAGTGCTGCCCTTCTCACTGGCATCAATGTACCGGTAAATTCATTTCAAGTACAGGCACAAAACAAGATGTTTTGGAGCCACATTTTTGCTTAAACAATTTCAAGTGATCGGTAATTGAAAACCCAGCCAGGAAGAGGCCAAAGTGAATTGGAATTCCCACGATACTAGACAGGACCTGGATCACAAAACTGCGTCGATACGGGCAGGTTCCAGACGGTAATAATCCATTTACCGTTTCTGACCGGGAGGTTGCAGGTCATCTCGTGCGTGACAAGACCGGTGACGGGCGTAGACTTTCCGACAGCTGATTGCGGTCACAATGAAGGCAGGTTTTTCAACAAAGAAAATGCTCCTCGTCTATTGTGGCACAATCTCGAGTGGAGGCTTGCAACATAGATATCTGGACAAGCTCTGTACCGCACGCAGCCCATGTGCAGCTCAGAGAGGTTGCCAGAAGTGGAAGTGAATGTGACCCGTGTCTGGCATGCCCGGGAGGGTCCCATCTCGTCCTTGGCTCATCTTCACAAACACGTTGAAACGAGCCAGCACAAGGTCCCTGTGGATCTCTTGAACAAACCAGTTTTTAAGTGATTTGCAGCTCTTCCGAAGGTGCCCAAGCTGCAGTAGTGACTGGATGTAAACATTCTCCATTGATTACATGAATAGACAGAGAATGTTTAACCCAGGCTGGTGCTGAGGTACAGAGCGGGATAGGGGGAGAGAGTGGGAGAAAGGAGGGGGGAAGTGAGGAGAGGGAGAGGTGAGGAGAAGCAGGATAGAGGGGGTGAGGCAGACGAGGAGATGGGAGGAGAAGTGGAGAGGAGGAGAAAGTGGGAAGAATGGCATAAGAGCGGTGTGGGATAGAGAAATGGAAGAGAGAAAAGAGGAGTAATGTGGGAAGGGACCGCGAGGAAGAGGGGCGAGGCAACGGGAGAGATAAAGGGAGAGAGAGATTGGGGAAGGATCAGGGGGAGAGGGAGGAGGCAGGGGCTGTGGGAGAGGGAAGGAGAGAGAGAGAGAGAGAGGGAGAGAGAGAGAAATAAAAAGATAGAAAAGAGAAACATTTCGTTCTCCACACTGATAGACCTGATCCACTTGGTGAGCATTGTGGTCGCCATCGTCAGGTCCAATCTGTTGGTCCTAGGGTGGATGAGTCCATGCTGTGGCCGCTGATTTCAAAGTTATCTCGAGATTTTATGTTGCTTCGTTTTCATCAGTCCGAGTGCGATCCGGACAACATGGTTGAATGTTGAGTCGATCTGTTGTCAAACGAGCAAAACAACGAGGAGCTCTCGCCGTCCCTGTGTGCGTCTCGATGGAATGGTATGGACTGGTCTTGGCCCATCTCCTCCGGTACAGTCAAGGCAACGTTGAGCGTGTGGTGACTGGAGTCCAGCTCCCCGAGTTTTATAAGCCTGGCCTCCTCATTGTTTGATATCTGCTGCTCTCCAGTCTCACTGCCGTCCACACTGTGCAGCGGGATTAATTCCGATGCATGTTTATCAGCTTCCACTTCACACAAGGTTCGGTACGGTCCCCGGCTAGAGTTACTGTGCAGCAGGCTGAACCTCACTTCTTTCCTGGGGTAGAAAATAATCTCCAGCGTGTAGTAAATGGACCAGAAAATGGCGAAGCAACCCAGGAGGAGCAGCATCTGAGAAGAGAAACATTTTATATTCTATTATATATTTCCTATTTCCCCTGCTTTGTTAATTGACCACATTACTGGCTGTACCGAGTTTGTACGTTCTCCCCGTGTGCGTGGGTTTTCTCCGGGTGCTCCGGTTTCCACCCACACTCCAAAGACGTACAGGTTTGTAGGTTGATTAGTCTTTGGTAAAAATTGTACATTGTGAATTGTCCCGACAGTGTAGGATAGTTCTAGTGACCGGGGATCGCTATGTTCCCCGGTCACTATATATCCAGGCTTATGTTGGGTATGGTAACCCAAGGAATGGCCGGCATCTAGGACAAATCCCCCTTCCGCACCACCCCCAACAAAACTTTCCCTTTGTCCAAATCTAGGAAAAGCTCAGACCAGAGGTGACCAGCAAGGAGTCACAGATAGTCTTCGGAAGGTGACTGAAAGTTAGGGCACTGAAAGCACACATGGCACTACGGAAACTGCCCACGTACAAGATTAGGAGCGGCAGTGGTGCAGCTTGCAGAGTTGTTACCCCTCAGCTCCAGTGACCTGGGTTCAGTCCTGACCTCCACTGCTGTCTGCGTGGAGTTGGCATGTTTATAAAGAGTTTCCTCTTTATAAGTTTAGGTTTCGGTTTATTCTCGTCACGTGTACCGAGGTACAGTGAAAAGCTTTTTTTTTTTTTGCATGCTATGCAATTGGAGCTGACAATACTATACATAAATACAGTGAAGCCAAACTCAAGTACAATAATTTGAGCAAAGGGGACGACATAGAGCGCAGAATATAGTTCTGGGCATTGTAAGCGTCAGTTCCACAGACTATAGATACTCTGGTTACCTCCCACAGCCCAATGGAGTGTGTGTTGGTATGTGAATGAACTCCAGTATCAAGGGGAGTGGTAGATGGGAATGTGGTGAGAATAAAATGAAATGAATGCAAATGGATGCTTGATGGTCGGCAGAGACTCAATGGGCTGAGTGGCCTTGTTCCTGCACTTTGAGACTTTATGACACTATAACTACTGACACCAATTGACAGTATGACCTGTGCCCGAATAACCAGTGTCCTTTTAAAGTTTTTTCAGTCTGGGGGTATGGAGGCCACCACTATTTGGCTCCCATCCCAAATTGCCTGATCTACCAGGGAATTTCGGAAATCGCTTAAGAGTCAACCACTGTTTCCCTTGGATTCATCCCCTTGCATTCTCCCCCCTCCCCTCCCAATATTCAGGCTCGTATGCGTCTGGAGTTACATAAATCAGACCGGGAGAATTCTTTCCCAAAATGACAACAGTGAACTAAAAGATTTTTAGGACATTTATGGTAGTCTCATGGCTTAATGAAAAACATAATTGAATTTAAAAACACCAGCTTAAATACATCTTAATAACTGGAGCACCATCAAGAGAAGTGACTGGTTTGTGGACAAAAGGACACAAAGTGCTGGAGTAACTCAGCAGGCCAGGCAGCATCTCTGGAGAACGGGGATTGGTGATGTTTCAGGTTCAGGCCCTTCTTGTAGGATTGTAGGGGAGGCAGGGGACTGGTTTGTGGCCCAAACATCCATGGATACTGGTCTGGATTGTGACACACCGTACACCCTGGGCAAAGTTGCTTCTCACACAAGAAGGGGCAGGAGGAGTCGAGGCCTTTGACTGCTCTGCCCCAAATGGGACCAATTTTGATGTGAAATCCAGATCAAATAAGAGGTGTGGCAGAAAATAAGTCACTTGTCACTTTCCATATTAAGCAACATTTATAAAATGTCCTCGACTGATCCTAATGTGATCCTAATAAGAATAAGGGGTAAGCCATTTAGAACGGAGACGAGGAAACATTTTCTCACAGAGAGTGGTGAGTCTGTGGAATGCTCTGCCTCAGAGGGCGGTGGAGGCAGGTTCTCTGGATGCTTTCAAGAGAGAGCTAGATAGGGCTCTTAAAAATAGCGGAGTCAGGGGATATAGGGAGAAGGCAGGAACGGGGTACTGATTGGGGATGATCAGCCATGATCACATTGAATGGTGGTGCTGGCTCGAAGGGCCAAATGGCCTACTCCTGCACCTATTGTCTATTGTCTATAATGTCTAAAGATGTTCATTTTGTAAATCAGAAGAGCAAACCCTTTAAAGAAAATTAAATGTCATAGAACCATAAATAACCGTACTGTAGATGCTTAAAGGGATCTGTATGGTTATAAATATTACCTTGAGTGTGTTGGCGGTCATATAATTCCATTCCTGATCTGCAATCTCCAATCCAGGGGGACAAGGCAACGAGAAACTGTCGTTCAGGAATTGTCCACTCATAGCTTCTTCAACAACCCTTTGGAAAGTCAAGGAAAAGCATCATTAGGCAGGATGGTTGCTCAGTTATTGGATGTTCTGAGCAGGAGAGAATTGTGTACGGTAGGTCATGCCCAGGAAATGAGCTCCCTGGTGGGAGAGCACTAGTTCTGCCTTTCCCAAGGGGATGAGAGGAATGTTTTCAATCATTTATTCACCAGAGATAGCCATCAAGAGGAAAGTCAGCATTAATAGTCCAATTGCCCAAGAGAAGGTGATGGTGATCCTGCTGCCCCCAAGGTCAAGGGGCTTCTACCGTGCTCCAGATACTTGAAGTTGGACAGGAGTATAAGATTTACTGGGTGGAAGACTGCAAGTTTGTTGTTCCATGCTTTATTCTCATATTTATTATCATCATACGAATCGTACAGCACAGAAATAGGCCCTTCGGCCCAACTTGCCCATGCTAACCAAGCTGCCCCATTGACACTAGTCCCACTTTCCCATATTTGGCCCATATCTCTCCAAACCTTTCCTACCCACGTACCTGTCCAAATTACTTTTAAATATTGCTATAGTGCCTTTCTCCAACTCCCTCCTCTAGTAGCTTGTTCCATATTCCCACTAACCTCTGTGTGGAAATGTTGCCCCTCGGGTTCCTATTAAATCTTTTCCTTCTCACCATAAACAATAGACAACAGACAATAGGTGCAGGAGTAGGCCATTTGTACCCCGTTCCTGACTTCTCCCCATATCCCGACTCCGCTATTTTTAAGAGCCCTATCTAGCTCTCTCTTGAAAGCATCCAGAGAACCTGCCTCCACCGCCCTCTGAGGCAGAGAATTCCACAGACTCACCACTCTGTGAGAAAAAGTGTTTCCTCGTCTCCGTTCTAAATGGCTTACTCCTTATTCTTAAACTGTGCCCCTGGTTCTGGACTCCCCCAACATCGGGAACATGTTTCCTGCCTCTAGCGTGTCCAAGCCCTTAACAATCTTATATGTTTCAATGAGATACCCTCTCATCCTTCTAAACTCCAGAGTGTACAAGCCCAGCTGCTCCATTCTCTCAGCATATGACAGTCCCGCCATCCTGGGAATTAACCTTGTAAACCTACGCTGCACTCCCTCAATAGCAAGAATGTCCTTCCTCAAATTAGGGGACCAAAACTGCACAGAATACTCCAGGTGTGGTCTCACTACGGCTCTGTACAACTGCAGAAGGACCTCTTTGCTCCTATATTTGATTCCTCTTGTTATAAAGGCCAACATGCCATTCGCTTTCTTCACTGCTGGCTGTACCTGCATGCTTACTTTCATAGACCGACGTACAAGGACCCCCAGATCCCGTTGTACTTCCCCTTTTCCCAACTTGACACCATTTAGAGAGTAATCTGCCTTCCTGTTTTTGCTACCAAAGTGGATAACCTCACATTTATCCGCATTAAACCTCATCTGCCATGCATCTCCCTACTCCCCCAACCTGTCCCCAAACCTATGTCCTTTGGTTCTTGATTCCCCTACCCTGGCAAAAAGACTGTGCATTTACCCTATCTCTTCACATCATGATCTTATACACCTCTACGAGATCCCCCTGTGCTCCAAGGAATAAAGGCCCTCGTCCAACCAACCTCTCCCTATAGCTCAGATACTGGTGTATACCAAAGAGAGACACAAAAATGCAGGAGTAATTCAGTGGGTCAGGCAGCATTTATGGAGAAAAAGGATGCGTGAGGTTTTATTTGGGTTTGAACCCTTCTTCAGACTAAAGGTGGGATGGGGGTGGGGGGGGGGGGGGAAACTGCAGGTGGAAAAGGGCAAAACAAATCTGGATGGGTAATAGATGACCAAGAACGGATGGAGCCCATGTTTTAACTCGGACCAACAATGGGCCAATACGGGCTCCACTGTTGGTCATCTATTTTTATATATTTTTAAATTATCGTTGGAAACATTAGCGACGCAGTGGTGCTGGTTTCCGACGGGCATGGTGACGGACACATCTATTGCAGGCCCTGACTTGTTCTGGCCTTTTCCTACCTTCAGTCACCTGCACCTCCACTTTCAGTCTGAGGAAAGGTTCCGATCCGAAACGTCACCCATCCTTTTTCTCCAGAGATGCTGCCGAACACGCTGAATCAACCAAAGTAACTTTGTGAACTTGCAAAGAAGAGTTTACCTCTGTCGGCGTTTGACGTCTTTAAACGACCAGGAAGATCCATACAACGTGAGTTGCCATTGAGTGAGGAAACCATTCTTCCGCTGGGCGTCAGTGTCTGTGCAGAAACAGAGAGAGGATGAGCACTGTGGTAAGTAGGACCGAGATGTATCATCATCATCATCGTTGAAATCATCAACAGGCACATTGCCTTACAATGCTATGTACGAGTGATCGCAACTTCTACTGAAGTGTGGATGGCCGTTGGCTTGCTAGGAGCTCATCCGCCCTTTGACAGGTCCTGTTTTTGGTCCTGCTGGGGGTCCACAGCCCCCTCCTCACCTGGCAAACCAGGTGGGGGAGATGGTTTAGTCGCCGACTATCCGACCATGGAGCAGGTAGCACGGGATTACATGGTACCTGTGGCGGGGGGAACTTATATGTAACTCAGATGTAACTCAGCTTGACAGTTGACTTCAGGAACAAATCGGGATGCAAGCAGAAGCCTCCACGTGGCACATCCCAGGCAATGCTGACGACAGAAACTGTACCACAGTGACTGACTGAAGTAGCCAATTCTGCAACCACCGACCGTCAACCGTCACTGACCGACCGGAAAGACGTGATATAGAAGATGGCCGGACGCGAGGAAGAAGAAGGAACAAATCAGTGCCTAAAAGCATCCTTCTACTGTGATATGATAAAAGTATTAGTCCCCAACACTCTGCAACGAAGCCTATCGAAACCCTTCAGTAATTTCTGTGTTTAAATGAACCTGAGGTTGTGGTCCAAATCTGCTTAATCTTTCCTGATACAACAATCCCACATCCTAGAGTCAATCTATTGCAAACATATGCCTTTGTTTGGTAATGGTGACAATGGAACGTGCAATATTTGCAATACACCAGCATAATACACTACACTCGACACAAAATGCTGGAGTAACTCAGCGGGACATGCAGCATCTCTGGCGAGAAGGAATGGGCGATGTTTCGGGTCGAGACCCTTCTTCAAACTAATATTTGCACTGCCCATATATATTTACAATAAAGCAATTTTACTCCTGTGCTCAAATCCCCTATCAATGAAGTCCAACATACTGTAAGTTTTCGCATTTGCTGGTTGAACCTGCATGTTATAGAAAATAGGTGCAGGAGGAGGCCATTCGACCCTTCGAGCCAGCACCGCCATTCATTGTGATCATGGCTGATCGTTATATTTTAGAGGTTCCTGTACTCGAACACTCAGATCCCTCTGAACAGCAAGACCTTTTCAACCAAGTTAAACATTTCCACCAAAGTGGTGATCTCAATTGTTTCCACGTTATATTTTATTTTGTTCCTATTCATTCACCTAGTCTTTCTATACGCCTTGAAGCTTCAATGTAGCTAGCGTGTAGGGTTTGAAGAAATTTGACATATTCAATGAAATTCTTACCTGCTGCAGCTTTACAGGTACATTGAATGCAACAACACAATGAATGAACATACAACAGGGTGGTACAGTGGCGCAGGTAGAGTTGCTGCCTCACAGCGCCAGGGACCAGGGTTCAATACTGACTATGGGTGCTGCCTGTACGGAGTTTGTACGTCCCCCCCGTGACAACGTGGGTTTTCTCCGGGTGCTCCGGTTTCCTCCCACACATATAAGTTTGTAGGTTAAATGGCTTCGGTAAAACTGTAAATTGTTCCTAGTATGTGGGATAGTGCTAGTGTATGGGCTGATCGCTCGACTCGGTGGGCCGAAGGACCTGTTTCCGGTGCTGTATCTCTAAAGTCTAAAGTACAGCAAGCAAAAACAAAGGCAAATTATATGTTGGGCTTTATTACAAGAGAATACAGTTGCTGCCATTTTTCTCGCATATCAATTATTATTACTCATTATTTTCCTTATTTTCTCTCCGGTGGATGTAAATGTTGCAAGACAATATTTTAAAGTGTAGCAGATACCAACGCCAATACTATTTTATTAGTAAGGGTGTCAGGGGTTATGGGGAGATGGCAGGAAAATGGGTTTGAGAGGGAAAGATAGATCAGCCACGATTGAATGGTAGAGTAGACTTGATGGACCGAATGGCCTAATTCTGCTCCTATCACTTATGAACATCCATTATGGATAGGTATTGTGCACCCATTTCTCCCAATATCCCACCCCCTATCCCCTTCTCTCCCTCCCCTTCCATCTACATCCCTTCCTCTGGCTTCACAATTTGGTCCTCTCCTTATCTCTCCGCCTTTTGTTTCCTTTTCATCTCTGTCCTTTGTCCACCCATCTGCCAATCAACATCCCTCACCAGTATCCACCTATCACTGATAGAGGCAAAGTGCTGGAGTAGCTCAGCGGGTCAGGCAGCATCTCTGGAGAAAAAAGGATTGGTGACGTTTCGGGACCCTTCAACAGAAAACGCCAACCAGCCCTTTTTCTCCAGAGATGTTGCCTGACCCACTGAGTTACACCAGCACTTTGTGTCTAACTTTGGTATAAATCAGCATCTGCAGTTCCATCTTCCACTTATCACTTGCCAGGCTTTGTCTTGCTCCCACCTCTTTTCCAGCTTTCTTCTCCCACTGCAATCAGTCTGAAGCAGGGTCCCGACCCGAAACGTTGCCTATCCATGTTCTCCAGAGATGTTGCCCAACACGCTGAGTTACTTGAGCACTTTGTGTTTTTTTGTTCAAGATTCTGGTGGTTACCAGATAATTACCAGATAATGGAGCAGCTGGGCTTGTACACTCTGGTGTTTAGAAGGATGAGAGGGAATCTCATTGAAACATATAAGATTGTTAAGGGCTTGGACACGCTAGAGGCAGGAAACATGTTCCCGATGTTGGGGGAGTCCAGAACCAGGGGCCACAGTTTAAGAATAAGGAGTAAACCATTTAGAACGGAGACGAGAAAACATTTTTTCTCACAGAGAGTGGTGAGTGTGTGGCATTCTCTGCCTCAGAGGGTGGTGGAGGAAGGTTCTCTGGATGCTTTCAAGAGAGAGCTAGATAGGGCTCTTAAAAATAGCGGAGTCAGGGGGAGAAGGCAGGAACGGGGTACTGATTGTGGATGATCAGCCATGATCACATTGAATGGGTGCTGGCTCGAAGGGCCAAATGGCCTGCTCCTGCACCTATTGTCTATTGTCTATTCCATCATCTGCAGTTCCTTGCGTCTCCATCAATGAATATTATTAAAACCACAGATTATCTGGTACGTCTCATAGTGAGGTGCTGATGTGGCCTCTTGCTGTGCACACTTACATTCCACCAAATAATTCATCACTGGCTGTAAGCCGCTTCGGGACATCTTGAATTGTATGTGAAAGGCTCTACATTTCTGTGGCTTCACTTCGAGTCATTCACTCCTGTTGCCAAACCGATTTGTGAGCAAGAGTGGACATAATTTAAAATATTTCTCTTATCTCTCTCTGAAGAAGTAAGAAAGAAAAGTGACTACAAAAGCAAAGGGGATGGGAACGTGGGCGAATTAAAGATGAAAAATTACCAGTGAGCTGAGAGCCCACTCCCCCCAAATGACAGTTCGTCGGCAAGACAGAAGAGAAATAGAGTCTACGAGAGGATTGGGGCATGAAAACACAGACTGCGCCAGATAACACAGAAAAGAAAATAAAAGCTTGAGAAGCGGCCAATTGTAAATCTGTGTCTCCACAATGCAGCCATTCCTGAGTGTCAAATATCGCCAGTGGAAGTGACGGATGGAAAGTGGCTGACACGGAAGCATCCCGGCTCAGACTGCAGTTGGACAGTGAAAGATGAAACTAATGAACAACAGATAAAAGTGTAACAGTCCCCAGAAAGTTTAGCAGGGGATGCATTTCCCCAAGATTGGATTCGTGCTGCTCCCTGTAAAAAGGGGCTCAAAAAGCACACTGCTTCTACAGCTATTCACTAAACACAGCCAATTCAAGAGTCGAGAGTCTTTCATTGTCATATGTCCCAAAACAGAACAATGAAAATCTTACTAAGGCAGACAAAAATGCTGGAGAAACTCAGCGGGTGAGGCAGCATCTATGGAGCGAAGGAATGGGTGACGTTTCGGGTTATTCCATCTCCCTCCACCCTCTCATTGATCGGTAGATAAAAATGCTTCTTCTTGAACAAATCTCTTGTCTGCTAGGGATGAATTCCTGATCTTCCAATCTACCTCTTGTGGCCGTTTGCACTTTTTTTTATCTGGACTTCCTCTGTGGCTGTAACACTATACTCTGCACTCTGTTTCCTTTGGCTTTGCACTACCTGTTGTATTCATGCATGGTTTTATTTGCCTGGATAACACAACAAACAAAGTTTATCACTACATCTCGGTACATGTGACAAGAATAAACTGCTACCACCTGTGGTCTGGATTTGGGATGGGCCCAGAGAAGCCAGGGATGCAAAGTACTGCTCTGGCATTCTTTCAAAGGACAAAGAACATTTATTGTCACATACACCATTTCTGGTGCAGTGAAATTTGAGTTGCCATTTGCAGCAGACCAATAAAAAATAAAACACAACATTAAAGAACGTGACATTAAACATAAAAACACCCCTCCCCCAAAATGGCTCCCACTGTGAGGGAAGGCAGCAAAGTCCCTCTATGTCCGCCCGTGGTCGGGGACCTATTGAGGCCTCCACAGTCACCTCGACGGCGGCCCGATGTTACAGCTTCACGTAGGTTTACAAGGTTAATGCCCGTGATGGCGGGGCTGTCATATGCTGAGAGAATGGAGCGGCTGGGCTTGTACACTCTGGAGTTTAGAAGGATGAGAGGGGATCTCATTGAAACATATAAGATTGTTAAGGGCTTGGACACGCTAGAGGCAGGAAACATGTTCCCGATGTTGGGGGAGTCCAGAACCAGGGGCCACAGTTTAAGAATAAGGAGTAAGCCATTTAGAACGGAGACGAGGAAACACTTTTTCTCACAGAGAGTGGTGAGTGTGGAATTCTCTGCCTCAGAGGGCGGTGGAGGCCGGTTCTCTAGATGCTTACAAGAGAGAGCTAGATAGGGCTCTTAAAAATAGCAGAGTCAGGGATATGGGGAGAAGGCAGGAACGGGGTACTGATTGGGGATGATCAGCCATGATCACATTGAATGGCAGTGCTGGTTCGAACGGCCGAATGGCCTACTCCTGCACCTATTGTCTATTGTCTCTCGCCGCATGATGGAGCTCTGGCGTCGGGAGAACACTCTCAGTGGCTTGGAATGTCTTTCCAGAATCCCTAGGACAGTGTTCCCCAGAAAGATTAAGGATTATCAAATAAATGTCCATGGATCTGTCCCATTATAATGCACCAGTGAATAACCATTGAACCTTCTCACGCCCAGGAGAGATGTCATTCGGCACTACAGGTCTTTCTTCCGTTCTGTTGGTGCCAGGTCTTTGAGAGATGCTGACTGACCCGATGAGTTACTCCAGCACTTCGTGTCTATCTTTGAGTTAGACCAGTCCAGTTATTCCCCCATTCCTCCCCCATCCCTTTTTCCACGACCTCGGCAAAGTTGAACGCAACTTCCCTTCACTTGGCAGTCCCCCCAAACGAAAGACGTTTCATTGATTCTGTGTTTATTAACTTCACGTCTTGTGGCCTCTGCACTTACCCAAGTCACGAATGACCAACTTGTAGATGCCATGTGCCCGCTCACCCCAGCAGCGTACGGTGGAATACATCCAGTCGGTGTAGCCAGAGGCATCCCTGCATGGAGGAAAACAAGATGGCAGAGTCAATCAACAATTATCTTCTACCTGCATTGAGATATTGGTTATGTGGAAGCTTGCTTGGCTAAACTGTTTACGGATCAGGATGTGGGCTACTGAGTGAGTGCGGCTGCCGCTATCTACTCACTGGATCAGATTAAGTACGCATAATATCTTGGCACACATGTGAGGAATTTTTACATCCGTTTGCAATTTGTCTTCGGAATAGGATCTAGTGTCAGTCCTGGCAAGACTCTCCTTGACGATAACATCAGATGGTTCCACAAATTCCCTCGCATTCACCATTTAAGGCTGAGGAGTTCCTACCCCCACCCCCCCCCCCTCTCAGCCTCGAGAAACGGGAGCAGGCAGTCTCGCACTAGGCGTCATCCAAGCCTGTCCCGGTTCATCCAGCCTCTTCAGCAAGTTCGCATTGAAACCTTCCCCCAACTAACAGCAGCTTCGAACGACTTGTGGAAGAAATCAGTTTGCCCGTTATCATTTCTATCATTCCTCTGCCCTCACTCCTGTATTGTATTCACTCCTGGATTGCAATATGAAAGCATTATCACATCTAGAAATTTAACACAATGTCACTCAGTATTCAAATAATACTTTCACTCAACCGATTCTCCAAAGATATTACATCCTCTTTGGAGTTTATACATAAGAGGAATATCCTTTAGGGTAGCACAATGGCACAGCGGTAGAGTTGTTGCCTTAAAGAGCCAGAGACCTGGGTTCGATCCTGACTACGGTTGCTGTCTGCACGGTGTTTGCACGTTCTCCCTGGACGTTTGGACGTTTCCTCCCACATCCCAAGGACATGCAAGTTTGTAGGCTTGTAAAGTGGCCCTTGTGTGGAGGATAGAACTAGCGAAGGGTGATCCTTGGCCAGCGCGAACCCAGTGGCCTGTTTCCACGCTGTATCTCTAACCTAAACTAAAACTAAACACAACAGAAAATGCAAATTCCAACAGAAACAAATGCTGGAAATGGCTCCGCAGGCCAAGCAGCATCTGCGGAAAGAAAAGTGGGCATAACATTTCAGGTTGGTAACCCCTTCAACAAAACAAAACATTGATCAGATGCAATACTGATGAAAGCCCATGAAAAATCTCTGCATAAATGTGCTGGACACTGCTCAAGGGCCTGTCCCACTTACGTGTCCGTGGCACGCTAATTACGCGACCTCGTGGTCGCGTTGAGGCGCGACGGTCCCGATAAGGTCGAACGCGACTTCATTCGACCGCACAGGCGTCTGGAGCGCGTGACGTCATTTGAAGATAGACACAAAATGCTGGAGTAAAGGCCGTGTCTTACCTGTTTGCGGTCATCGGCGGTGAAGCGCGGCGTCGCCGGTAGCGAGGACCGCGCGGCAACGGCGAGAGCGTCGAGCCTATCCACTGGAGCGCCGCACGGATGTTGCGCGGGGGCCGAGTTAATTCAAACACGGCGGGTCCCACGTGCTTGCGGTAAGTAAAAAAAGGGCGGGCCGACTGCGATGACGTCGGCCCCCCGCACGTGACTCACCAGCGGCGGCTGTGGCGGCGGCCATCCTGATCGCGGCGCTGTAGCGGTGGCTGTGCCTGCGGCCGCGCGGCACACGTGCCTCACTGGCGGCGGCACGTGCGTCACTGGCGGAGGCTGTGGCAGAGGAGGTTTGACGCACGGCGCTCGACCCACACTGGCGGCGGCCCGTGCGAGCGGCCGTGCGCACTCGTGCATCACTGGTGGAGGTTGTGCGGTGAGTATAGTGTTTTCGACATTGTCGATTTTATTTTTGCACCGCGCGGTGTTGGGAACACCGTCGCACGGCCCGGGAATTGTTCTTTCTCACGAGTGCGCGGTCTATGGCGGCAGATTCTTCCCGTTTCGCCGCCAATGACCGCAGATTCGTGAGACAGACCTTTAACTCAGCGGGACCGGCAGCATCTCTGGAGAGAAGGAATGGGTGATGTTTCGTGTCGAGACTCTTCTTCAGACTCAACTACATACCCCTCCGCGCTTCTCAGTGGGACCAGCCCCGCGCGGCCACACGATGCCCGTGCGCCTCAACGCGACCACGAGGTCGCGTAATTTGCATGCCAAGGACACGTAAGTGGGACAGGCCCTTCACACTTTCAGATCTGCTACCTTGATTCAGATCTGCCACTTTGACCGTATTCTAGCCTTGTTTTCAAAGGGTTACGTTGAGTTTGTTTTCTTCATTGAATAGGTCATCTTATTAATTATTTCTGACTGGGTCGGACTGGCAAACATTACGGAACCATTCTGGAGTGAAAATCACTACACCCTGGGGAATCTTCACTTTGAAATCCATTCTGGGTGGATACATGTTATCTAGCAGCCAGACTGCTCACAGCAACAGTACACCCCACGTTCTTCACTGTCGCGTACTGGAAGCAACATTAATAAATATTTACAACAAGGCACGGGCAAAAGCCAAGGTTAGGATTATTCAAATATGTGCAAATTAAGGGACAATGTAAACCACATTCTTTGCTGCGTTCAGGAACGCAGAACAAGTCTTTTTTTAAACAGAGTACTCTGTGAGACAGATTGCTACTGAAAAGCAGCAAGAAAAATATCAGACATGTCTCAGATGCGAGACATTCTTTGTGCGTCCTATAAATTTTATGGGCAAGCTTGATATTCACAAGTACTGGCCATTGCATAAACATCGTGTTTTTATCCTCAAATTGCTTCAGAATTACACTTAGTGAGCAATTGCTGGCTGAATTTAACCATTTTGTGTCCAGCAATGCACGCGGGGTACATACAAATGCACGTGGGGTATATACAGTATAACATGTAAAGAAATATCACAGAAAAAGGCCGTTCAGCCCACTAAAAAGATATATGTTATTCCAACCTCATTCCCTACACACCAGGGGAAATTTACAGAGGCCAATTCACCGTCAAACCTGCATGTCTTCGGGATGTGGGAGGAAACCGGAGCACCTGGAGAAAACCCTTGCGGTCACAGGGAGAACGTACAAACTCTGTACCGACAGCACCCGTAGTCAGGATCGAACCTAGGTCTCTACCGCTGTGCCTCTGTGTCTCTCACAACGCCCGTGCTGCCATCGTTGGAAACTTTGTTGGATTGAGTTTCATGGCTAACGCTACCAGATTTATTTAATTACTTGAAGTTAAATGTCTTTGCTGCCTTAATGAGATACTGTGGAAGCTGGTGTTGTTCCCTGGCAGAGCAGGGGATAGAGAGAGAGATAGAGACGGATGTGAGAGTTGTCGACCCCCGCCTCTTGTAGACACATTGCTTTATCCGTGGTAAATGTTAAGCAAAAGTCTTACAGCTGATGAGTTGTGCAGTTGCAGGCTGGTGATTTGGGAATGACTGGCAAAGTATTGACAGCATTTAGGGGCTACATGCTTATGCTCTATTCAACTGTTGACAGTTTAAAGTGGCTGACTGGGTTATGTGCTGATTCCTGCTTCCGATGGATTAAAATCAAAGCACTGTACACTTGGGTATTCCACATAATCCCTCTGAACTACAGTAGAGACACACACACAGGCACACACACACACAAACACATACAGACATGCACACCCCAGACAGACGCGCGCACACACACACAGGCATACAAACAGACAGACGCGTGTGTGCACACACACACACAGGCAGACGCACTCACATACACACAGGCACACAGACAGACGCTCGCACACACACACACACACACACACCCCAGACAGACGCGCGCACACACACACAGGCATACAGACAGACGCGCGTGTGCACACACACACACAGGCAGACGCACTCACATACACACAGGCACACACACAGACGCTCGCACACACACACACACACACACCAGACAGACGCTCGCACACAGGCACACACACAGGCACACACACACAGGCGCACACACACACACACCCACACCCCAGACGCGCGCGCACACAAAGATGCGTTGGAAGATTGCAACCTTCACGTGGTCCGCCCTGTTTCGGCGAATGCAATCAACCCGGCATGCACAATCAAATAGGATCAAATTGAACAAGTTGTGCTACAACTTTAGGCTGTGCTCGCCATATGCAAGAAGACACAGACGCGAGCACACACACACAGACGTGAGCACACACACACACACACACACAGACAGACGCGCACACACACACACAGACAGACACGCGCACACACACACAGACACAGACGCGAGCACACACACACACACACACACAGGAGCAATTTATCCCATGCAAAATGTAGACTCCAGTTCCACAACTCAGTAAAGCAAGTTGTAAAGTCACCCTCATAGTAATTGAACGGAACAGTAATTTAGTTTTCTACAGTAAATTACTTGTGCTGTGATTAGATTAAGCTATGATTCATAGCTTCATATACCACATAACATTTTCCAAGATGCCTTTGAAATTGCAAAGAATATTGATAAGATAAGTATTGATAGTCCGTCCTCAAAAGTTGGTGATACAGAAAACGGTTACACACACACACACAATGTATTCATAAAGCTCCAAGCCATCGGTGAAAAAGGATGCGCTGCAGAGATTGTTAAAACTAGGAAGATCGACACAAAAAGCTGGAGTAACTCAGCGGGACAGGCAGCATCTCTGGAGAGAAGCAATGCGTGACGTTTTGCGTCAAGGAAACCCCTTTCACTGAAGAAGGATGACGACCCAAAACATCACCTATCCAATCTCTCCAGAGATGTTGCCTGACCTGCTGAGTTACACCAGCATTTTGTGTCTAACTTTACTTTAACTTTAAGTGGAAAAATCAGATCAATTTCTCAAGAAATGGACACCCTTCAACCGAACTCTTACAAGAGTAGCATGGTGCAACACAAATTTAAATTTAAATCCGATGCCGGGTTGTGTGGGGTGGGTGGGGGGGACGAGGGGCAGGTATATCTCCACCTTTCTTTTTCTCTTTTCTTATTTCTATATCTTTTGGCCACACTACTTTGGTAGTTTAGGGGTCTTTCTTTTGTTCTTTTTCGATCTATCTTTTCACTTTTCACTTTTTTCCTTTCTTGTTTTCTTTTTCTTTTCTTGTTTTCATTTTCAGGTTATAAGGTTAAAAATGCAGCTGTACAACAATTGTATAATTTTAGCTGCCGAATGTTTTATCTTTGTACAATTGCTTCTAATAAAAATAATTTTAAATTAAAAAAAAAAACACTTTAACTTTAAGTCTCCTTTCAGAAAGGGATGGTAAACTGATGGCAGATGCATGGGGCGGGCGGGCTAGCTATGGGGACGGATGCCCTGGAGAGTGAGTTGTTGGGCTGGTTGATTGGGCTCCAGCTCCATGGCAACAAATAGTGGTGCGTGTGTGTCACAGTCAGCACAGACTGTGTAAACACTCGGGCCACCATTGTGGGGTCAGAATTATTACAGCATAGGAGGCCATTGTCCATCCGAGCGAGTCCGTGGCAGCTTCAGTAGAGCGATCATAGAAACATAGAAAATAGGAGCAGGAGTAAGCCATTCGGCCCTTCGAGCTACACTCTGGAGTTTAGACGGATGAGAGGGGATCTCATTGAAACATATAGGATTGTTAAGGGCTTGGACACGCTAGAGGCAGGAAGCATGTTCCCGATGTTGGGGGGAGTCCAGAACCAGGGGCCACAGTTTAAGAATAAGGGGTAAGCCATTTAGAACGGAGACGAGGAAACACTTTTTCTCACAGAGCGTGGTGAGTCTGTGGAATTCTCAGAGGCAGGTTCTCTGGATGCTTTCAAGAGAGAGCTAGATAGGGCTCTTAAAAATAGCGGAGTCAGGGGATATGGGGAGAAGGCAGGAATGGGGTACTGATTGGGGATGATCAGCCATGATCACATTGAATGGCGGTGCTGGCTCGAAGGGCCAAATGGCCTACTCCTGCACCCATTGTCTATTGAGCCAGCACCGCCATTCAATATGATCATGGCTGATCATCCAGAATCAGTACCCCGTTCCTGCCTTCTCCCCATATCCCTTGATTCCGTTAGCCCCATGAGTTATATCTGACTCTCTCTTGAATACATCCCATCAGTCGCATTCCCCAAGTCCGTCCCCACCGCCCCACAAGTTATCCTCGCTCGAATCCCCTGTCCAGGTCCTGTTGATGCTGTTTCTACCATCCTGTGAACAGTGCATTTCCCACCATCACTCTTGTCATTGCAAAAGAAAGGGATTCATTAGCATTCACTTCTTTTTTTCCCAGTAATGGGAGAGTCTGGAATCAGAGGTCGCAGACTCCGAATACAAGGATGTACCTTCAGAATGGAGATGAGGAGGAATTTCTTTCGCCAGAGGGTGGTGAATCTGTGGACTTTACTGCCACAGACGGCTGTGGAGGCCAAGTCATTGGGTATTTTTAAAGCAGAGACTGATAGATTCTCGATTAGTAAGGGCGTCAAAGGTTACGGTGAGAAGGCAGGAGAATGGGGTTGAGAGAGAAAAATAGATCAGCCATGATTGAATGGTAGAATAGATCTGATAGCTGAATAGCATAATTCTGCACCTATGTCTTACGGAATCACCAAGACTTAGATGGTTGCATGGACTCAGTGGGCCGAAGGGCCTGTGTCTGTCTATGAGATTGGAGCAGGCACAATGTGTAGGAAGGAACTAACTGCAGATGCTGGTTTAAACCGAAGAGAGACACAAAATGCTGGAGTAACTCAGCAGACAGGCAGCATCTCTGGAGAGAAGGAACGGGTGACGTTTCGGGTCGAGACCCTTCTTCAGCCTAGTCAGGGGAGAGGGAAACCGAGAAATATAGACAGTGATGTAGAAAGGTATAGAACAAATGAATGAAAGATGTGCAAAAAAGTAACGATAATAAAGGAAACAGGCCATTGTTAGCAGTTTGCTAGGTGAGAATGGGAAGTTGGTACGACTTGGGTGGGGGAGGGATGGAGAGAGAGGAGTGCAGGGGTTACTTGAAGTTAGAGAATTCAATATTGATACCACTGGGCTGTAAGCTGCCCAAGCGAAATATGAGGTGCTGTTCCTCCAATTTGCGATTAGCCTCACTCTGACAATGGAGGAGGCCGAGGACAGAAAGGTCAATATGGGAACGGGAAGTGGGAATTAAAGTGTTTGGCAACCGGGAGATCAGGTGGGTCCAGGCGGACTGAGCCAAGGTGAGAGTTGGGCAGGGTGTGGTTTTAGTTTCTGTCACCAATGCTGCCCGTGGACTACTCCAGCTTGCGGCTCAGCCTCTGTCAGCGGCACCAGCATCTCCCGAGTGTTGAACGTGAGCAGCCCTGCCATCCAGATGCCATAGAAACAAAGAAAATAGGTGCAGGAGGAGGCCATTTTAAGAGCCCTATCTAGCTCTCTCTTGAAAGCATCCCCCATATCCTTTGATTCCCTTGGCCCTAAGAGCTAATCCAGAGTCCACAGCCATCGCACAACCCACCGTGATGTTGAACTGATCTTGGTCAAAGGTCGTCTCCAAATCCATGACTTATTAGGGTGCGGGTTGAAAAGTTGATGGGAAAAGGCAGGTAGACAGTGTCGTCGAGGGTTATCCCGTCGTGACAGAATAAAGAATGGTGTGTGAGCAGCTGAGTGTAATTTGAGACAGGCTGTGAAAAGGAGCCTCTGTGTGGTCGAGAGCTCAGCGGTGTATTTTGCTGATGAGGTAAGGAAGAGCAAAACCCCTGCAAAAGCATCTAATTATCACGTCAGGCCTGCACATGCCTCTTGACTGGTCTGCAATTAGTTCCTGCTGTGTGTGTGTCGGTTCCAGGCAGGACACTCTATCCATTGTCGGTGACCTGTGGCTTGTTAATCCTTGCGATGCCACAATTAGCTGCCTTCCAGCACAGAGTAGCCACAGATGGTCTTCATTTCCGCTTGGGGACTGGGCTTCGCCTCTCCCTGCCTCCTGGTTCGGGCTCTATTGTTTCATGGGAGTGACTTTTCCCGTTCTCAATTACCTGGTGCTTTCTTCGTGTTTTGATTGGAATGTGATTAGGCGCTTCGCTGCCGACATGATTGTACATGTCAAAGCACCACTTCTCTGCTTCCCCCTCCCCTCCCCAACGGAGCAAAATGATTCTGTCAGCTGGCTCCAGGTTGTGGCTCTGTCGATCCAGGAACAAATCCCACGTCAGAAGACTATTCGACCTCAGAGGGCTGTTTTGTGAAGGTGGCCTGTTCATCCAGGGGGCAGGAACCAAACTCAGGAACAAGGTGACAATAGCAAGAATGCCCTTCCTCAAATTAGGAGACCAAAACTGCACACAATACTCCAGGTGCGGTCTCACCAGGGTCCTGTACAACTGCAGAAGGACCTCTTTGCTCCTATACTCCTCTCTTTATGAAGGCCAACATGCCATTAGCTTTCTTCACTGCCTGCTGTACCTGCATGCTTATTTGTGGTATGTGGGGATGAATAAAATTGGGATTAGTGTAAACGGATGCTTGATGGTTAGAATGGTCGCAATGGGCTGAATGGCATGCTTCATATTTCTGCGATTAATTCAAATCCACGAAAGTCATAGAAACGAAGAGCACAGAAACAGGCCATTCGGCCCAACTCATCCTGTATACATTGTGAAGGTAGACAAAATTGCTGGAGAAACTCAGCGGGTGAGGCAGCATCTATTGAGCGAAGGAAATAGGCAACGTTTCGGGCCGAAACCCTTTTTCAGACTGATGTAGGGTGGGGGGCGGGAAGAAGAAAGGAAGAGGAGGAGCCAGAAGGCTGAGGGAGAACTGAGAAGGGGAGGAGACAGCAAGGGCTACCGGAAATTGGAGAAGTCAATGTTCAGGCCACCGGGATGCAGACTGCCCAAGCTGAATATGAGGTGCTGCGCCTCCAATTTCCGGTGGTGCTCACTCTGGCAATGGCGGAGGCCTAGGACAGAAAGGTCGGATTCGGAATGGGAGGGGGAGTTGAAGTGCTGAGCCACCAGAAGATCAGGTTGGTTAATGCGGACCGAGCGGAGGTGTTCGGCGAAACGATCGCCAAGCCTACGCTTGGTCTCACCGATGTAGATCAGCTGACATCTAGAGCAGCGGATGCAATAGATGAGGTTGGAGGAGATGCAGGTGAACCTCTGTCGCACCTGGAACGACTGCTTGGGTCCTTGAATGGAGTCAAGGGGGGAGGTAAAGCGACACGTGTCGCATCTCTTGCGGTTGCAAGGGAAAGTGCCCGGGGAGGGGGTGGTGCGGGTGGGAAGGGAAGAATTGACCAGGGACTGTATACACTTTGACCCATATCCCTCTAAACCTTCCAAAAGAGCAGTGGGGAGAATTTTTTACAAATCCTCTAACACCTGATATGTTTTTCCCTTTCCCCAATCACCATTCATTGCCCTGGAACATGAAATTGAAGAAACCGGATAGTTTCTCAAAGAGATTGTAATTTGAGCTATGCAATCTGGCACAGACAATTTTTAATCAGGTGAGTCAACCTCCCTATGAGCCTGCAGCTCAGGAAGCCAGTTTAATTCAGAGCTCCAACATCTGCAGTTCCTTCTTAAACCCCATCAGTCTGAAGAAGGGTTTCGGCCCGAAACGTTGCCTATTTCCTTTGTCCATAGATGCTGCTGCACCCGCTGAGTTTCTCCAGCATTTTTGTGTACCTTCGATTTTCCAGCATCTGCAGTTCCTTCTTAAACACAAACACACAGTAGGCAGTCAGACGCAGTGTAAAATGAGCCACTCTTGCTGCAAAATCCATCTGGGACACACACATACAGACAGATCCTTGACATGCCTTCAAATGGCCATCCATTGACTCAATGTACACTTCATGTTGCATCGGCATGGCCACCAGCACAATCAAGGAAGAGTCTCACACCAACTCCCCTCTCCCATCAGGCAAGAGGTACAGAAGTGTGAAAAAGCACACCTCCAGATTCAGGGATAGTTTCTTCCCAGCTGTTATCAGGCAACTGAACCATCCTATTAACAACTAGAGAGTGGTCCTGAGCTACTGTCTACCTCAGTGGAGACCCTTGGACTATCTTTAATCAGACTTTACTGGACTTTATCCTGCACTAAACGTTATTCCCTTTATCATGTATCTGTACACTGTGGATGGCTCGATTGTAATCATGTATTGTCTTTCTGCTGACTGGTTAGCACGCTTCAAAAGCTTTTCACTGTATCTTGGTACATGTGACAATAAACTAAACTAATCAAAAATGGACGTATTAAATAAAGGATGAGTCCGCTCAACTTAATATCTTTTAGATATTTCCCAGCTTCTTACCCAATGTTAGCAGACTACTGAATCTTATCAGCTAAGGGTGTCATTCCAATCTAACTCATTGTAGCATTTGCACTTATTTCTTATCTGCACTTTCTCCACAACTATAACAATATATTCTGAACGCTGGTCTTTTTCTCTTTGCTCTACCTGTTATGCCTCTGTAATGGCTGATTGTACTCGAGTGTAGTTTAATTTGACCAGACAGCATGCAGAGTTTTTCTCTGTATCGTGACAATATGGTGACAATAATGAACCAATACCAATAACGTTCCTCTCATGCATCAAGGAGGTCCTATGCAAGGACAGGCACAGTGGTGCAGCGGCAGAGTTGCTGCCTTATGGGCCTGACCCACTTAGGCGATTTTTTAGGCGACCAGACTGTCGCCACATGGTCGTCGGGGTGTCGCCTGTATGGTCGTGAGTCGTCTCCTCAGTCGCCCAAAGAGTTGTAGCATCTCTTTCTGGTCGCCACTGGATTTTCAACATGTTGAAAAATATTCGGCGACAGTCGGCGACAGTGGGTTTGACGCCAATGAGCGTAGCTTGACTTCTCCTGACGTAGGTGCTGTCGTAGGTTGTCGCCAGGTGACGTAGGTTGTCGCCAGGTGACGTAGGTTGTCGCCAGTGCTGACTGTGATTTTTTGTTGTTAAAGTGATGATTCTTTTACATAGACAATTTCAAATTTTATGTCAAAGGGGGGTCCAGTCGCTGGTTTTTGGGCGACCTGCTACAACTATGACAGTCGCCGGCAGTCGCCTAAGAAATTGCCTAAGTGGGACAGGCCCATTACAGCGCCAGAGACCCACATCCGATCCTGATTACGGGTGGTATCCATATGGAGTTTGTCCGTTCTCCCTGTGATCACGTGGGGTTCCTCTGGTTTTATCCCACATCTCAAAGAAGATAAGGTTTGTAGGCTAATTGGCTTCTGTAAAACTGTCCCTAACGTGTAGGATAGTGCTAATGTACGGGGATTGCTGGTCGGCGCGGACTCGGTGGGCCGAAGGGCCTGTTTCCGGGCTGTTTCCCTAAACCAAACAGCACATTCTGCAACAGGTCCTTTCTGCAAACTTATCTGTTAAAACCAGCAGTCCTCAGTTTATTCAGCAGCTGCAAAACCAAAATGAGACAATGCTTCCTACTGAACGCAAGGCCAGAACAAACCTATTATTAACATCTCAACGTCAATACTAATCACGAGGTATGAAAAACAAACCAGACAGATTTAATTTCAACCAATGTTTGGGTTTACCAGACAAGGTTTAAAGATTGGATTTCGGAGCTTTGAAACAAGATGTTTTCTTTTCCAGTGATGATGGGTAGATGGTACAGATTATAAAGTCAAGCTGGATGTATTGGTGGGTGTGTCTGTGTACGGTACATCAAGGTAATACTACCTCAGGGGAGTAAAATAATAGGCTAGACACCCCTTACCCCCAATCTGACATCCTGCCAGAACACATACTGAAACTAATTTAGTTAAAACAATATGTGGAAAAAAAAAATCAAACAGTATACTAATGAAAGTCCCACCAACCTTTCACCTTGGGGTGAACATTATCTGAGATCTTTAGATGAAACCCTCACAACATACAGAGCCTTCAGTGTCGAAAACCTTTATTGCTGCTCGAGGACATTCATAAATATATTAATTGCGCCTAATAATCCCTCCAGAAATATTAGGATTTAATTCTAGCCCTAAGCATCGAAGCACATATTACTTATTCTTACATGACCTCCACAGTTCAATGAAGCCAACCTCTGAAACAGTGCAGAGGACAAGTTGGTCCATTGCCTGTTCAGTTTACATCAAGTTAGCCCTGTATCTTAACAACAAAGTGACCATACACATCGTTCACTGTGTAACACGAAGGACAACACATAGAAACATAGAAAATAGGTGCAGGAGTAGGCCATTCGGCCCTTTGAGCCTGCACCGCCATTCAATATGATCATGGCTGATCATCCAACTCAGTATCCTGTACCTGCTTTCTCTCCATACCCCCTGATCCCTTTAGCCACAAGGGCCACATCTAACTCCCTCTTAAATATAGCCAATGAACTGGCCTCAACTACATTCTGTGGCAGAGAATTCCAGAGATTCACCGCTCTCTGTGTACATTTTTTTTTCTCATCTCAGTCCTAAAAGATTCCCTTTATCCTTAAACTGTGACCCCTTGTTCTGGACTTCCCAACATCGGGAACAATCTTCCTACATCTAGCCTGTCCAACCTCTTAAGAATTTGTAAGTTTCTATAAGATCCCCCCTCAATCTTCTAAATTCCAGCGAGTACAAGCCGAGTCTATCCAGTCTTCCCTCATATGAAAGTCCTGACATCCAAGGAATCAGTCTGATGAACCTTCTCTGTACTTCCTCTATGGCAAG
Organism: Malacoraja senta; assembly: GCA_038087875.1. NCBI lineage: Eukaryota > Metazoa > Chordata > Chondrichthyes > Rajiformes > Rajidae > Malacoraja > Malacoraja senta. Next base: position 22,405,035 of record CM075988.1, read on the forward strand.
AATGTCCTTCTCAGATTAGGAGACCAAAACTGTACGCAATACTCAGGTGTGGTCTCACCAAGACCCTGTACAACTGCATTAGAACCTCCCTGCTCCTATGCACAATTAACTGGAGTAACTCAGTGGGTCTGACAGCATCACTGGAGAAAAGGAATAGGTAACGTTTCGGGTCTCGATCCGATCATCACCTATTCCTTCTCTCCATAGATGCTGTCTGACCCACTGAGTTACTCCAGCTTTTTGTGTCTACCTTCGTTTAAACCTGCATCTGCAGTTCCTCTCTGCACATACACAATTAGGCTCCACGAATAAAGCAGACAACTGTGTGATTTTGCAGAAAACCAGCAGCTAATCTCAGTGAAGGGAAGAAAAATAAACTGAGATTTGCCAAGTCTGATTTTTAATTGCCTGTTACGCAGTTAATATAATTCAATACTTTTTGGTAAACATTGAGCAATCTCTGCAGACTTTCGTTCTCAAGAAAAGCCGAAGAGCACAAAGCTTTGTCATGATGGCAATTTGAAGTGTAACAATTAAAACAAATCCCATTGAATATTGCAGGGACTGACATGGAGGGTTGTCTCATTTTCTCCCCCATGGAGGATATTTTTTCAGCCCTGTTCACTGATACTGCTGCCACAGAACTTTGTAAACCTGTGACCTCCAGCAGCTAGAGGGACAAAGGCAGCAAGGTTGAAATGTTTTATAATGCTGTTATGGGGGGGGGGGGGGGTGGCGCGGTGGCGCAGCGGTACAGTTGCTGCCTTACAGCGCCAGAGACCCGGGTTCCATCCTGACTACAGCTGCTGCCTGTGCAGAATTTGCACCTTCTACCTGTGATCGCTTGGGTTTTCTCCGGACGTCAAAAGACGTTTAGGTTTGTAGGCTAATTGGCTTCAGTAAAATTGTAAATTGTCCATAGTGTGTAGGGTAGTGTTCATGTACGGGTGATCGCTGGTTGGCACAGACTCGGTGGACCGAAGGGACTGTTTCTACTCTGTATCTCTAAACTAAACTCAACCAAAAGGCCTGTTTCCGCGCTGTATCTCTATAAGCTGACTGATTTTGCGTTAGTAGAAGTATACAACGTTTCCCAGTAAAGGAATCGGAAGAGGAGTTAAACTGGAGAGCAACGACGAGATCCTGTAGGCTCAGACATTATGACTCTATAACCCCTTTAACCCATCACCCTCACGGGGCATTTAATGACTTGAGGTTTCAATGACATCGTGGTCCTGGAGTCATACAGGGTGGAAACAGGCCCGTTGGTTCAGTTTGTCCGAGATGCCCATGCACACTGGTCCGATTTGCCTGTCAAGTCAAGTCACTTTTATTTCTATAGCACATTTAAAAAACAACTCTCGTTGACCAAAGTGCTTTACATTGGTGGAGGTACTAACGTTATACAACAGTTGCAGGCGGGACAGGGAAGATTGGCTGATGCCAGTGTAAAGGGAGTTGCAGTAATCGAGGCGGGAGGAGATAAATGTGTGGATGATCTTTTCGAGGTCATCAAACTGGAGGAATTGTTTTATTTTAGCTATTTTAGCCTGTGTTTGAAGCATGTCCCACTAACCTGTCCATGAGGCGCTTGGCTCCGATGAGCGATGACATCCCGCTGGGACAGTGTAGCGTCAGCTCCAGGGCACCACGGGCTGGGTGTGATATGGTCACAGTGACTGCCACGTGTTCCAGAGTCTTCATGCCCGACAAGTGTAAGCCATCGGCGGTCACTGCGGAGAACAAAACCTTTCTTACTCACTTCTGCAGCAAGCCATTCAGCCCGTTTAAGAAGGAACTGCAGATGCTGGAAAATCGAAGGTAGACAAAAGTGCTGGAGAAACTCAGCGGGTGCAGCAGCATCTATGATGCTGCTGCACCCGCTGAGTTTCTCCAGCACTTTTGTCTACAAGCCATTCAGCCTATCGGGTCCATGCTAGCTCCTGGAGAGGCAATCCCCTCAATGCCATGTTCTTTCCCTTCCCCCCTGCAACCTGCTCTCATACACATACCCATCCATCCTCCTGTGATTCTTTTGCAACCCATCTACTCAAGAGGCAATTTCAAGCCGCCAATTAACTTGCCAACATGTGCCTGGGACGCAGGGAGGAAGCCAGAGCACCCGAGGGAAACCCACGTGGTCACGAGGGGAACTTGCATACTCCACTCAAACAACACCCAAGGTCTGAATTGAACTTGGGTCCATGATTCGATTAGACAGCGCCAGTAACAACTGTTGCTCCATCTCAACCCAGTGCAACTCGAACAAAGCGTTAAGCTGGTTAACACTGGATGGGAATAGACGCAAAAAATATAGTCCATAATCATGAAAGGAATGAGGTCCAGGTTTCTCACAACTGGGCTCACATGGATCCCCTCCCACGGTGAAAGCAATGGGCACCAATTTGAAGTCTTGGTCGAAGCCCATTGACTGGAGGGTAGAAAAACAAAGGAGAAGATACCCGTCGGTGCAAAGGCAAAACACAAAGTGTTGCAACATTGAAAAATTTCTTCATTGCAGAGTGATGTAATTCTGTTTGTTTCTGGGTGTCTTGGCAACAGTCACTAATATTGAAGGTTTAAGAAGGAACTGCAGATGCTGGAGAATCGAAGGTAGACAAAAATGCTGGAGAAACTCAGCGGGTGAAGCAGCATCTTCATCAGTCTTGTACATCAGTCTATGAAAGTATCAAGCATCTTCATAGCTTGTACATCAGTCTATGAAAGTGAGCATGCAGGTACAGCAGGCAGTGAAGAAAGCGAATGACATGTTGGCCTTTATAACAAGAGGAATCAAATGTAGGAGCAAGGAGGTCCTTCTGCAGTTGTACAGAGCCCTAGTGAGACCACACCTGGAGTATTGTGTGCAGTTTTGGTCCCCTAACTTGAGGAAGGACATTCTTGCTATTGAGGGAGTGCAGTAGGTTTACAAGGTTTATTCCCGGGATGACGGGACTGTCATATGCTGAGAGAATGGAGCAGCTGGGCTTGTACACTCTGGAGTTTAGAAGGATGAGAGGGAATCTCATTGAAACATATAAGATTGTTAAGGGTTTGGACACGCTAGAGGCAGGAAACATGTTCCCGATGTTGGGGGAGTCCAGAACCAGGGGCCACAGTTTATGAATAAGGAGTAAGCAATTTAGAACGGCGACAAGGAAACACTTTTTCTCACAGAGAGTGGTGAGTCTGTGGAATTCTCTGCCTCAGAGGGCGGTGAAGGCGGGTTCTCTGGATGCTTTCAAGAGAGAGCTAGATAGGGCTCTTAAAAATAGAGGAGTCAGGGGATATGGGGAGAAGGCAGGAACGGGGTGCTGATTGGGGATGATCAGCCATGATCACATTGAATGGCGGTGCTGGCTCGAAGGGCCGAATGGCCTACTCCTGCACCTATTGTCTATTGTCTATTATCTATGGAGCGAAGGAAATAGGCAACGTTTCGGGTCGAAACCCGAAACGTTGCCTATTTCCTTCGCTCCATAGATGCTGCCTCACCTGCTGAGTTTCACCAGCATTTTTGTCTACCACTGAAATGGAAGGCACATTTTCAGGTGAAATTTATTTTCTGGCATCAGACTTGACCGAATGACCCCCAGGGTGGAGCAAGACTGACGGATTCATCACGTCATATTTTCAACCACAACAAGCTGCTAACGAGCACTCACTCCCCACTCACGGTAGAACCAACGTTTACTCATGCTTACGGATCAGACAGTGCTACTTTAAAAGGTCGAACACGCCAAGGCAGATTCCCAGTGACTACACTCTACGTATACTGCACGTTACTCATGGCAAGCACTAACCCTGCCCATGCATCATCATCACAGCTGTGCTCCAACCAAACCTGGCTTCCAATGTCCTTGTGTCTTTGCTAACAAAAGCTTCAAGAATAAATGGGTTATCGAGTCATTTGCTGGTTTTCAGGTTGAAATGGCACCTATCAGTCTGAAGAAGGGAAATAGGGAAAGCAGTTCCTTCTTAAATACCTTCGATTTTTCAGCATCTGCAGTTCCTTCTTAAATCTATTCCCTTCGCTCCATAAATGCTGCTGCACCCGCTGAGTTTCTCCAGCACTTTTGTCTACCTTCGATTTTCCAGCATCTGCAGTTCCTTCTTAAACACGTCATCTATCAATGTTCACTTAAAGCCCTGTCCCACGGTGCGAGTTCATTCCAAGAGCTCTCCCGAGTTTGCCCTGATTCGAACTCGGAGATTTACGGTAATGGCCACTCGTCGGTACTCAGGGCTCTCGTGGACATTTTTCAACATGTTGAAAAATCTTCGCGAGTCTTCCCGTGCTTACCTGCCGTTAGCGAGTCTTCCCGAGTACCTGCCGTTAACGTTACGATCCGCTAAGAGACGTCCCCGAGCTCCGACGTACCCGCTACGTTCATTCTCCGTGCTTACCACGAGTTTGATTTTTTAAAAACTCGGGAGAGCTCTTGGAATGAACTCGTACCGTGGGACAGGGCTTTGAGAGGTGTATAAAACCATGAGGAGAGGAGATACGAGGGAGTGACCGGGGCGAGACTGGTCCTTGATCATGCTGCTGGCCTTGCCAAGGCAGCATGAAGTGTAGATGGAGTCAATGGAAGAGAGGTTGGCTTACGTGATAGTCTGGGCCATGGCCACAATTCTCTGCAATTTCTTGCAATCTTGGTGATGTTTCAGGTCGGAGCCCTTCTAATGGTCTGAAGAAGGGTTCCGACCAGAAACGCCACACATCTTTTTCTCCAGAGATGCTGCCTGAGCCGTGAGTGACTCCAGCACTTTGTGCCTATCTTCGGCAGAACAGTTTAGTTCATTTTTGGCACAGTGAAAAGCCTATTTGTTGCGTGCTCTCCAGTCACTGAAAAGACTATACATGATTCAAATCAAGCTGTCCACAGTGTACAGATACAGGATAAAGGATATAATGTTTAATGCAAGATAAAGTCTGATTATAAATAGTCCGAGGGTCTCCACTGAGGTAGATGAGAGGTCAGTTCTGCTCTTTAGTTGGAGAGAACTTTGGGAAGAGCCCCAGAAACAGTGAAGCCGCAGTGTCTGAAGAAACAAGAGAGGCGGCCAGCAGCCAAAACAAACCGCTGCAAAAGTGAAGGAAAACAAACTCCATCTAAGCTCATCCGCCATTTTACTACAGCTGTTCTTAGCCTTAGAGCAGCGTTTGTGGAGACGACAGCCCTAAGCTTCCTTCTGTAGCAGGCCGAACAATGAGTTTGGCAATCGGCTGTCGAGCATGTTGGAAATGACTCTGATCAAGCAAACTCTGGGTGTTGTTTGACAGCCAGGCGGCCTCTGTCTACATTTTACTGCCACCGTTGTGTGGAGCAATAACATTGCCTTAAATGGTCAACAACCAGAGGGTAACCTGGCTATCGACCAGCTTCAACTTCAGCTTCAACACTGAAGCTGCCTCTCGTTGAAGCTTAAAGTTTGCATCACATTTCCTCTCAGATAAATTCTCAGTAGAAACATGACTCTTGGCTACGTTTATGCCAAAAATGATCAATAAATAAAAAAACTAGATGTTGAAACCAGTGGGCGGGCATGAGATCACTCCCTGGCTGACGGTAACCAGTTGAAGTTGGGATTAGTGTTCACTTCATCCCAGAGGAAGTCAGACAACAGCCTCCTCCCTCTGAGCACAAGTGCTCAACTTCTGCGATTGTTGTCTGGTGATTCGTATCAAGGGCACTTACAGAGTCATACAGGGTGGAAACAGGCCTTTCAGCCCAACTTGCCCACGCTGACCAACATGTCCCATCCACACTAGTCTTGCCTGCCTCCATTTGGCCCATATCCAATGCCCTATCCTAATCCTATCCATGTACCTGTCCAAATATTTTTTTAAGAAGGAACTGCAGATGCTGGAAAATCGAAGGTCGACAAAAGTGCTGGAGAAACTCAGCGGGTGCAGCAGCATCTATGGAGCGAAGGAAATAGGCAACGTTTCGGCCCGAAACGTTGCCTATTTCCTTCGCTCCATAGATGCTGCTGCACCCACTGCATAAAATGCTGCTGCACCCGCTGAGTTTCTCCAGCACTTTTGTCTTCCAAATATTTTTTTATTATTGTGATAGTACTTGCCACAATTACTTCCTTTGGCAGCTTGTTCTAAACACCCAGCAGCTTATGTGTGCAAAACGTTGCCCCTCAGGTTCCTCCTATGAAATCTTCCCCCCCTCAATTTAAACCTATGTCCTCTGGTTCTTGATTCCCCTACTCTGGGTAAAAGACTGTGCATTCACTCTATCTATTCTTCTCATGATCTTGTACACCTTTATAAGATCACCCCTCATCCTCCTGCGTGCCAAGGAATAAAGTCCTGGCCTGCTCAGCCTCTCCCTACAGCTCAGGTCCTCAAGTCCTGGCAACATCCTCACAAAACGTCTCTGCACCCCATCTAGCTTAACAACATCTTTGCTATAACAGGGAGACCAAAACTGAACGCAATGTGGCCTCACCAATGTCTTGTACACTTTGTTATGACTGGGCTTGGTGGTGATGGCTTCCCCAGCTGAGAGCACAAGGTTAATTCCCGGGATGGCGGGACTGTCATATGCTGAGAGAATGGAGCAGCTGGGCTTGTACACACTGGAGTTTAGAAGGATGAGAGGATATCTCATTGAAACATATAAGATTGTTAAGGGCTTGGACACGCTAGAGGCAGGAAACATGTTCCCGATGTTGGGGGAGTCCAGAACCAGGGGCCACAGTTTAAGAATAAGGAGTAAGCCATTTAGAACGGAGACGAGGAAACACTTTTTCTCACAGAGAGTGGTGAGTCTGTGGAATTCTCTGCCTCAGAGGACGGTGGAGGCAGGTTCTCTGGATGCTTTCAAGAGAGAGCTAGATAGGGCTCTTAAAAATAGCGGAGTCAGGGGATATGGGGAGAAGGCAGGAACGGGGTACTGATTGGGGATGATCAGCCATGATCACATTGAATGGCGGTGCTGGCTCGAAGGGCCAAATGGCCTCCTCCTGCACCTATTGTCTATTGTCTATTGTCTACTCACAAGGTCACAATCCATCATGCTTGAGCCTGGGAGTTCCTGCACGACCTCTATTAGTTTAGTTTAGAATTACAGCATGAAAACAGGGCCTTGCGGTCCACGCCGACAACCGAACAGCCATTCACACAAGTTCAATGTTATCCCGCTTTAATGCAACAACAAAAAACAATGTTCTGAAGTCTAGTTTAAGAAAGAACTGCAGATGCTGGAAAAATCGAAGGTCGACAAAAATGCTGGAGGAACTCAGCGGGTGAGGCAGCATCAATGGCGTGAAGAAATAGGCGACGTTTCAGTCTGAAGAAGGGTCTCGACCCGAAACGTCGCCTATTTCTTCTCTCCATAGATGCTGCCTCACCCGCTGAGTTCCTCCAGCATTTTTGCCTATGTTCTGAAGTCTATATAGCTCAGAGCTTATTTGGAGGTTGTAGTGCCCCAAAACTGGGAAGCACAGTGAACCAAGAGGAGGATAGTTAGAGACTTCAAGGAGCAATAGAGAGGTTGGTAGATTGCTTGATGCAATTTAACACAGAAAATGCAAAGCATTGCATTTCTGTAGAATGAGCCCAGCTGGGACCAGAGGACGGTTTCCAAAATCTCAAGAAAGTCAAGAATGGTTTAATTGTCCTATGCAGCGACGCCAGGACAGTAATATTCTTACTTGCTGCAGCTTTACAGGCAGATTAAATGAAACAACACAAGAAGTAAATATACAACACATTATAGGGTAAAATAAGTTTGGTGTTAAATGTGCATCAATGGTTGAAATTGATCAGTCAGGACAGGTTGAGAAAGTGATTAGACAATAGATTAGACAGGTTGAGAAAGTGATTAGACAATGCAGGAGTAGGCCATTTGGCCCTTCGAGCCAGCACCGCCATTCAATGTGATCATGGCTGATCATCCCCAATCGTTACCCCGTTCCTGCCTTCTCCCCATATCCCCTGACTCCGCTATCTTTAAGAGCCCTATCTAGCGCTCTCTTGAAAGCATCCAGAGAACCGACCTCCACTGCCCTCTGAGGCAGAGAATTCCACAGACTCACCACTCTCTGTTGAAAGAACATACAAGGGGGAAACTCGCTGAGTTTCTCCAGCATTTTTGTCTACCTTCGATTTTCCAGCATCTGCAGTTCCTTCTTGAACATATAAATTATTATATTGGAATTGCTAATTGATCAGCACATACTGTGGCAATAGGGTTTGAAATTCCTTGTCTGTCAAAGCAAACCCATGCCCACCAACCAGCACCAGAAGACTTCACTTCTACCTCCACTGTTAGCAAGTGCTTCTGGCAGGCAGGTTCACAAGCCAGAACTAGGCACTTTGTTTTTGCTACAGAAACATCTGGCTGTGTTATGTGGGACCTTGTAAAGCCAATTACCAATCTGCTCATGGCAGCAACTCTCTCCTGTTGGGTTCAAACAAAAATTGGCAAGATTAAACTCAATTGTATCGCAATCCAAATCCGATCGCTTTTGAACTTGGTTGTGAAACCAAGTCCTGGAGCAGTCAGCCTAATAGCCCTGTCCCACGGTACGATTTCATTCCAAGAGCTCTCCCGAGTTTTAAAAAAATCAAACTCGTGGTAAACACAGAGAATGAACTTAGCTGGTACGTCGGAGCTCGGGGACGTCTCTTAGCGGCTCGTAACGCTAACGGCAGGTACTCGGGAAGACTCGCTAACGGCAGGTAAGCACGGGAAGACTCGTGAAGATTTTTCAACATGATGAAAAATGTCCACGAGAGCCCCGAGTACTGACGAGTGGCCATTACCGTAAATCTCCGAGTTCGAATCAGGGCAAACTCAGGAGAACTCTTGGAATGAACTCATCCCGTGGGACAGGGCTTGAACAGACTGAAACATTCAAAACAAATCAGAAATGTTAACAATTCAGTGAGAAGATCAGGGCCGAGAGTCGAGAGTCAAGACACATTGTCATATGTCCCAAAACAGAAGAATGAAATTCTTACTTATAGCAGCACAACAAGTATGTACACCTAGTACTCCGTAAACACCACAATAAACAATAAACAGTTCAGTGTGTGTGTGTGTGTATGAACAGTAACAGTGCAAAGATGAAAACAATGCCCCCAAGTTTATGTGTAAGAAAGAACTGCAGATGCTGGTTAAAATCAAAGGTAGACACAAAATGCTGGAGTAACTCTGCGGGACAGGTAGCATCTCTGGAGAGAAGGAATGGGTGACGTTTCGGGTCGAGACCTTTCGAAGAAGGAATGGGCGACGTTTCGGGTCGAGACCTTTCGAAGAAGGAATGGGCGACGTTTCTTCGAAGGGTCTCGACCCGAAACCTCGCCCATTCCTTCTCTCCAGAGATGCTGCCTGTCCCGCTGAGTTACACCAGCATTTTGTGTATACCCCCAAGTCTATGTTGTTCAGAACTGATTTGGAGGTTGTAGTGTTTAATAACCTGATGGTTATTAACCAGTTGTTTTGGTGAGATCAAAGATTCACCAAAGTGAATCAAACCACCATTGAACCATGAAGGTGCTATAGAGAAGTTCCAGCACGCTCTTCCATTGACTTCAATGGAATGACACTGGGAAGCAGAATATTGACATTGCAACCAGGGGTGAATTTCTTGGCCTGACTGTTGAGTAGTTATGTGTTAACCACACAGCTAGAGTCTACCAAGCCAAACTTGGTAAGGATAGCACATTTTGTTATTTAAAGAACATTGATGGATTTTGATGACGTTTCAACAATTCACGTTCACCATTACTGATAATTAATTCCAAATTTATTTAATTAACCAAATGTAATTGCCAAACCATGGCAGCAATGGGATCTGTACTCACTTTGCTGAATCTTTAGATCAGGCTTTCAGATAATCGACCAATAATAACCATGAAGCTCTCATTTGGGCCACATATCTGAGGAAGGATGTGCTGGCGTTGGAGAGGGTCCAGAGGAAGTTTACGAGAATGATCCCAGCAATGATTGGGTTAACCTATGATGAGTGTTTGACGGCACTAGGCCTGTACTCGCTGGAGTTTAGAAGAATGAGAGGGGACTTCAATGAAACTTACCGAATAGTGAAAGGCCTGAATGGAGTGGATGTGGAGAGGATGTTTCCACTAGTGGGAGAGTCTAGGACCGGAGGCCATTGCCCCAGAATAAAGGCACGTACCGTTAGAAAGCAGATGAGGAGGAATTTCTTTACTCAGAGGGTGGTGAATATGTGGAATCCATTGCCACAGAAGGCTGTGGAGGCTGTCTATGGATATTTTTAGGGCAGAGATTGATTAGTAAGGCTGTCAAGGGTTATGGGGAGAAGGCAGAAGAATGGGGTTGAGAGGGAAAGATAGATCAGCCATGGTTGAATGGCGGGGTAACACTCGATGGGCCGAATAGCCCAATTCTGCTCCTGTAACCTATGAATGTCACTTCAATCTGAGGACGAACAGGTGACACCTGGTTTGCTGTTCAATATCATGACGGCTAAATTATCCCACACCCTCCACATCAAATACCTAATAATTGTGAAAGGGATTTTCTTAACCCTATTGTATTATATATCAAAGGAATCTATTCTATTATATGTCAAGAAAGACTGCTGTAACTTGAAGGGTTAATCACAAAGTTTGTCTGAATTTCTCCGAAGGAACAAACAGATGGAATGAGTCGAAGCTACTTTGGATATTTTATACTCTTGCTGTCAAGCATTTTTCCAATGCGATGATATGACCCAAAGGTTGAACTGAAAGGAAGAGGGGGAGGGGAGAGGGAGAATTTCTGCACAGTGTATTAACCACTCGGATACAGGAAAGACCTTGCAGGAGTTATGTCCAGATTATCGCAGTGACGAACTTAGCTGGAGTTTGACATGGACCCAAGTCTTCTGAATTCAGCCTTCGCTCTGACTCCGTGTGTGAAAGGGTGGAAGTCTAAGCAGGACAAAAATCCCACCTTCCCTGAAACACCTCAATCCTGTAGCGCAGCTTCAGGCAGGAGCTAAACCAGCAAGAGTCCAAGGGTGACTTTACCACGTCAGAGCACCACCATGTTCCTGGTTTATTCTTCAGTTCACTGAGTCCGCGCCGACCAGCGATTACCCGGACACTAAACACTATCCTCGACATTAGGGACAATTCATAATTGTCCTGAACGGAGCTGTTCAGGAGATCTTTCCCCCGTGCAGCCATTTGATTTTATAATACTGACCGCTAGGCTGTATGGGGATGCTTTGCATTTTTAATAGTTAATTATTGGGTCTTTTTAAGTATTTATTGCTTTCAGGTATTGTCCATATTGTATTGTATGTGTTTTTTGTCTGCTTTCGTTCTGAATGTGTGGATTTGTTGGTTGTTGGCTCTTGGGCATCTGAATTTCCCTGAGGGGATCAATAAAGTATTTATTATTATTATTATTATTATTAATTTTGAGAGGGAAAGTTAGATCGGCCATGATTGAATGGAGGAGTAGACTTGATGGGCAGAATGGCCTAATTCTGCTCCGAGAACTCTCGAAGCTATCCCTTCTCGTGCAGTGGTGAAATGACTACAGCCTGTGATCTCTTGCTGCTGCTCAGAGTGTGGACGAGTCAGGATCTTCAAAAGCGGTTTACCAGAGCCCTTGGCAGCAAGACCTGAGTCCTGACTTCAGCAGCAAGCAAGGAACAGATTAACTTCCTTGTGAAACTGCGCTAAAGCAGAGTTGTCTTGAAGGCCAAGAGCCTGCGGCAGGAAGGAAGATAGAAACTCACAGGCAATCAGAGCTCTGGCAAATACTCACGTCCCGAGGCCACGCCTTCTCACGAGAGGTTAACGGCACCAGGCATAGCATGCGCTAAGTCTCCTCAGGTTCTGGGTCAGGATGGGGTCAGCAACACATCTTTTCTGGGTGGTGCCACAGTGGAGCAGCTAGTAGGGCCACTGCCTCACAACGCCATAGACTCAGAATCGATCTTGACCTCGAGTGCTGTCTGTGCGGAGTTTGCACCCTCTCCCTGTGACTACGTGGGTTTCCTCCCGCATCCCAAAGACGTGCGGGTTTGTAGGTTAATTGGCCTCTGTAAATTGCCCCTAGTGTGTAGTGAGTGGATGGCAAAGTGGGATAACGTGGGCAAATGAGACTAACTTAGATGGGGCATCTTAGACGGCATAGATGAATTGGGTCGAAGGGCCTGTTTCTGCATTGTATCACTCTGTAACAGATACAGGGACGCACAGATATAGATCAAGTAGAAACGCCAGCAAGCAGGGTTCTGCTATTTATTAAACCTATTTTTTAAAAGACAATTACCAGACATACAGGTCTGCTTATTTTGAAAAATAATAAAAGATGCTCTCAGAGAGAATGTCAGAGATGCTAAATAGTCCCTGATGTTAAACCAAAACCATGTGCTTACGTTACTAACAATCCTTACAAATTGTTACAAGAATGCTGCTGCTGTTCCCGCGATGACAGGTTGATGAACTAATGTCGATGATTCATTCTCGCAAACTATCTTTCACCAACTCATTTGAGGGGATGAGACGCCACATATTCGATGACATGGGTGGGCAATGTACGAAGTTTAGATGGAAGCAATTAATTGGAAGGAGCTGTGAGAGGATTAACCAACTGGATTTCCAAGTAGGGATGCATGAGATCATAGTTGGACTTAACAAGAGTAGAACAAAGCAATTGTAAATGGTGAAAAGCTCATGAGGTCCAAAACACCAGAGGTCCAAAAGAACAGAGTTTCATGCTCATGGATCAATAAAATGCCTTAGTTTGGTTTTGTTTGGAGATCAATCAATCAATCAGTTTTATTCGTCACTTGCACATAAAGTGCAAGTGAAATGAATTTGCCAGCAGCGGTACAATGATAAAGAACACACAAAAACACAATAAAAATTGAACACAAACATCCACCACAGCATTCATGACTGTGGTGGAAGGCACAAAATTTGGCCAGTCCTCCTCCATTTCCCCCCCCTGGTCGGGACCTCAACCCTCCGCAGCCGCCGCTGTGGGCGTCCAGATGAATAGACAGAGGGAACTCTCTACTCCTGATTAGTACAGGTGTCAGGGGAGAAGGCAGGAGAATGGGGTTAGGAGGGAGAGATAGATCTTGCCGTGATTGAATGGCGGAGTAGACTTGATGGACCATGATTGAATGGGCCTGTTTCTATGCTGTACTGTTCTATGTTCTACACAAAGGATAAACCATAGCTGGACCACATCATTAAAAGGATAAAACGGCCTTGAGAGGAGTGCAATATAAATGAGACGTCATTGAGCTGAACCTTAACTTGCTTCCCCTCTCCACTTGTGAAAACTTCCAGCACCTCCCGTTTCAACAAGACAAACTACAGCTGCAGTCCCCAGAATGTAATCAAGTTTTTTAATTGTCATGGGTAAGCAGAGAGATCCGATCCCAGCACTTTGTGTCTTTTTTGTCGTAAACCAGCATCAGCAGTTCCTTGGATTTACAGTTTAAAAAATTACAACCAGCATTTTTAGAAGTGCAGTTAAGAAACCCTTCTACATTGAGAAGGTGATAAAGACAAGGACCAGTCTCAGGCCGGTCACTCCCACTTCTCCCCTCTCCCTTCAGGCAAGAGATACAGAAGTGTGAAAACGCACACCTCCAGATTTGGGGACAGTTTCTTCCCAGCTGTTATCTGGTAACTGAACCATTCTATCAACAACTGGAGAGCGATCCTGAGCTTTTATCTACCCCAATGGACACCTTCGGACTATCTTTAATCTGACTTTACTGGACTTTATTTTGCAATAAATGTCATTCCGTTTATCATGTATCTGAACGTGGTGGACAGCTTAATTGTAATCATGTATAGTCTTTCCGCTTTTCACTGTATCTCATAAATGACAATAAATGACAATAACATGACAATAAACTAAACTAAAAAAAAAATCAAACTCGTGGTAAGCACGGAGAATGAACGTAGCGGGAACGTCAGAGCTTGGGGACGTCTCTTAGCGGCTCGTAACGCTAATAGCAGGTACTCGGGAAGACTCGCTAACGGCAGGTAAGCACATGACGACTCGTGAAGATTTTTCAACATGATGAAAATTGTCCACGAGAGCCCCGAGTACCGACGAGTGGCCATTACCGTAAATCTCCGAGTTCGAATCAGGGCAAACTCGGGAGAGCTCTTCGAATGAACTCGTACCGTGGGACAGGGCTTTAAAGGTTTGAACTCTCTTCCACCCATATCTCATAGATATGTGTGTTTGTTGGTTAATTGGCCTCTATAAATTGCCCCTAATGTGTAGGAATGCATGACACAACATAAAACTAGTGTGAACAGGTGAGGGATGGTCAGTGTGGACTCGGTAGGCCGTGGGACATGTTTCTAAGCACTATCTTTAAAACTAACAAAAACGAAATGATGAATGAAAGTAGGTCAAATGTTAAGTTTAATTCTGAGATGAATGGCTTTCTATTAACTGAAGGTCTGAAGGGATTTGGGAGAAAGGTTCCACAAAGTAGTTAGGTCATAGGTTGGCCATGACTGGTGGAACAGGCTTGAGTGGCTAAAGGGTCTCATCCTTGTCATTTGTTCCAAGTCAGTTGCACAGCTGAAGTTAACTAATAGCCCTGTCCCACGGTACGAGTTCATTCCAAGTGCTCTCCCGAGTTTAAAAAAAATCAAATTCGTGGTAAGCACGGAGAATGAACGTAGCGGGTACGTCGGAGCTCGGGGACGTCCCTTAGCGGCTCGTAACGCTAACGGCAGGTACTCGGGAAGACTCACTAATGGCAGGTATGCACGGGAAGACTCGTGAAGATTTTTCAACATGTTGAAAAATGTCCACGAGAGCCCAGAGTACCGACGAGTGGCCATTACCGTAAATCTCCGAGTTCGAATCAGGGCAAACTCGGGAAAGCTCTTGGAATGAACTCGTACCGTGGGACAGGGGTTTAAAGTATGCAGACCTCAAGGACGCTTTATTTGAAGTGTTTCCAGACATCAGATGATGTTGATTAAGGACGCTCTATTAAATGCACACTATTTAAAGCTTTGAATTTAAACTCACAGCCTGTGGTATTGGGGAGGGGGGGAGAATGCAGAAGGACCGGCTTACAATTTATCCCCACCCAAAATATTAACCTCCCCACCACTCCCCCACCCAAAAAAAAAGAGCTGACTGTTGTGGTTGTGTGCAGGAATTTAACTTTGACTATTTTTTGGAAAGATATGTCAAATATAGTGGGTCAGAAGAGTGGTGCAGCGGTAGAGTTGCTGCCTTACAGCGCCAGAGACCCGGGTTCGATCCTGACTACGGGTGCTGTCTGTACGGAGTTTGTACGTTTTCTGCGGGTGCTCCGGTTTCCTCCCACAACCAAAAGACACACAGGTTTGTAGGTTAATTGGCTTTGGGAATTAGTTAATTGGCTTTGGTAAAATTGTAAATTGTCCCTTGTGTGTAGGATAGTGCCAGTGTGCGGGGTGATCGCTGGTCAGCGCGGACTCGGTGGGCAGAAGGGCCTGTATCTCTAAAGTCTAACGTTGAACAGCATTCAATGAAACCCGATTACACATTTCAAGGAAAGTAAGGATTACAGTAACACACATTAACATTATGTCTTTCAAGACCGTAACACACGCCCACACACAGTACGCTCAGTGATGTTGCTGCTGTAATTTAGCGTCTAACGTGAACCAGGCAAAGTCCCATAAACAGCCAGGTGAAAATAAAGTGGTAATCTGCACTTGTTAAAGAATACCATGCCTGTCGATGAATAGGTAACAGGCTGGGTAGAGTGAGAACTTAAGGGCGGCATGATATCGCAGCGGTAGAGCTACTGCCTTATGGCGCCAGAGACCCGGTTCGATCCTGAACATGGGTGCTGTCTGTACGGAGTTTGCACGTTCTCCCAGTGACCTGCGTGGGTTTTCTTCAGTTTCCTCCCACACTCCAAAGACGTACAGGTTTGTAGGTTAATTGGCTTGGTATAAATGTAAAAGGTTGTTCCTAGTGTGTGTGTAGGACAGTGCTAGTGTGTGGGGTTCGCTGGTCGGCACGGACTCGGTGGGCCGAAGGGCCTGTTTCCGCGCTGTATCTCTAAACTAAACTCAACTCCCAGAGATTATTGCAGCATGGAGGCAGGCCTTTTGGCCCATCATGTCTGTGCTGGCTATCAAGCACCCGTTTACGAGAAAACCCACACGGTCACAGGGAGAATGTACAAACTCCCTACAGACAGTACCCGTAGTCAGGTGGTAAGGCAGCAACTCTACCGCTATGCCACTGTGCTGCCCTAAATGTTCAATGATGGTTATTTCCTGAACGAGCTGGAGTTTATGGAATGAAGGAGGTTAGCAGGGAGAATGAAGGAAATCCAGACGGTGATGAGGGCAAGCTGTAAATGGACTTGATCATATTCAAGGTGGTAAATTTGGGGCGGCAAGGTGGCGCAACGGTAGAGTTGCTGCCTTACAACGCCAGAGACCCGGGTTCGATCCTGACTACGGGTGATATCTGTAGGGAGATTGTACGTTCTCCCTGTGACCGCGTGGGTTTTCTCCGGGTGCTCCCACACTCCAAATACGTACAGGTTTGTAGGTTCATCGGCTTCGGTTATTGGCAAATTGTTCCCTACCGTGTAGGATAGTGTTAGAGTACGGGGTGATCGCAGCTCGGCGCGGACCCGGTGGGCTGAAGGGCCTATTGCCGCACTGGATTTCTAAACTAAAGCTAAATGGAACAACATTTCTTACTTGCCCAACCACCCAACAAATGCAAAGATGCACTACGTACCATTCCAGGTGATCTCCAGCTTGCCAGGGCTCAGGGGGATGAGCTGCTTCTCTTTCTCAACAGGGCTGGCGTAAGAGCTGAGGAACGGTACGGACTCCCAGATCTGGAGAGGAACATACATGGATGGTTAACTAACCAGCTCAGCGTCAAACACGGGCGTGAGGATGAATACACCAAAAACATACTGGTTTGTAGGCTAATTGGCTTTGGTAAAATTGTAAATTGTCCCTACTGTGTGTAGGATAGTGTTAGTGTGCGGCGATCTCTGGCCGGCGCGGATTCAGCGGGCTGAAGGGCCCGTTTCCTCGCTGTATCTCAAAACTAAACCAAACTAAAATAATCCAGACTGAGTACTACAGCACATTTCTTTCCCTAAAGTGAACCATATGGGTTTAAACAACCATGCAACATTTTTATGCTGACAGATTCTTTTGCAGTTAACTGAATTAATTTAATCCTGAAATTTTCCAGATGCCATGCTGGGATTTGAACTCATGACTCAAAGTCATATCCAGCCTCTAGATTATAAATCTGCCGGTATACTCAATGTGCACATGGGCATTGCAAAATTCATTGAATGATTCAAGGGATGAGGAGACTAAATGGTGAAGACAGGATACATAAAACATGAATTACATTGATTTTAGACGGTTGAAGAGTGATCTTTTATGGTTTTAGAATTATATTTGGATTTCATTAACTTCCTTTCTTCTGAGAGAATCCAGAATATGGGGAAAGCACTTCATTGTCAAGTCGAGTTTATTGTCATAGCAGCAAGTATGGTGAGGTGTAGGTAGTATGAAAAACTTGCCTGCAGCAGCATCGCGGACTTGTCTGCCACGGAGTGAGATAGTTGACCCGCCCGGAAGGCCCGGAAGGCCCAGCACTTTGCGAAAGATGGTCTGATCTCAGGCGCTGCGAGGCAGTAGCTTCGATGTTTGAGCAAAACATCTTTTAACAGTTTGTGACCATTGCATCATCAGGAAACTGGCTCACAGTAATTACCAGCAATAGGCCTGTTAAGTCCAGGATGTGGTGGTGTCAACCAAAAGTCATTAGGCGGTGATCAGAGAGAATATTATCGGAGCCAGAGTTGGGCAGTTGACGCTTGAATCCCTCCTTCTGGTCTAGTCTCTGTTTAGTTTAATTTAGTTTAGATATAGTGCGTAGAAACAATGAGGCCCTCTGAGTCTGGGCCAATCAGCAACCACCGGCACTGTCCTTCACACCAGGGACATTTTACATTTTACCAAAGCTAATTAACGGACAAAACTGTACGTTTTTGGAGTGTGGGAGAAAACCGGAACACCCGGAGAAAACACACGCAGGTCACGGGGATAACGTACAAACTCCGTACAGACAGCACCCGTAGTCAGGATCGATCCTGGGTCTCTGGCGCTGTGAGGCAGCAACTCTATCGCTGCGCCACTGTGCCGCCCCCACTTTCTCCTTGACCCTATTTGAGCCTCCATTAGGAATGACCATATCACCAGAACACCCACCTTTGCAGCGTTCACCATGCGCCAGGCATTAAGCAGGCCAAAACCATGCTGGTGACTGTGGCTGAATCCAGCTCCATTTACTTCCCAACCAGCGATGAGGTCATCAAACTAAAGGCAAAGAGAAAAACCCAATCAAAGTAAGTGGAATTCAACATTAAGGGCCTGTCCCACTTACGCGATTTTTGTCGCGGGGTGATGCCTGTTTGGTGGTGAGTACTCGCCCAAAGAGGTCGTACCTTTTTCTGGTCGCCGCTGGATTTTCAACATGTTGAAAATTTTCGGCGACTGCCGGCACCCGTCATAGTCGCAGCAGGTCGCCGAAAATGTTCAACATGTTGAAAATCCAGCGGCGACCAGAAAAAGGTACGACTCTTTGGGCGACTACTCACCACCAAACAGTCTTCACACCCTGACAAGAATCGCTAAAGTGGGACAGGCCCTTAAGTGTCAGAAAGTCATGTTGCAGCTTTATAAAACCTTGGTAGGATGTATTTGGAGTATTGCGTTCAGTTCTGGTCCTCCAATTACAGAAAGGAGGTGTAGGCTTGGGAGTGGATGCAGAAGAGGTTTACCAGGATGCTGTTTGGATGAGAGAGTATTAGCTACAAGGAGAGGCTGGATAATCTTGGAATATTTTCTCCGGAGCGTTGGAGACTGAGGGGAGACCTGATAGAAGTTTGCCAATTTAAGAGAGGCATAGACACGGTAGACAATCAGATCCTTTTTTTCCCCACAGTAGAAATATGAAATTCGACAGAGGATATCGGTTAATGGGAAAAGGGAAAGATTGAAAGGATCAAGAAGGGACTGCAGATGCTGGAAAATCGAAAAATGCTGGAGAAACTCAGCGGGTGAGGCAGCATCTATGGAGCGAAGGAAATAGGCAACGTTTCGGGCCGAAACCCTTCTTCAGACTGAAATCAAATCAATCATGAAATCAATGAATTCAGACAGAATCAAATATTAAAAGGTGATGTACAAGAGGGCGGTCGCAGTGGCGCAGCAGTAGAGTTGCTGCCTTACAGCGAATGCAGCGCCGGAGACCCGGGTTCGATCACCACTTGGACCAGAAAGTGTTTGTAATCTCTGAGTGCTGTGCCCTTCGTATTATTGTCCACACAGCTGAGTTGCGCTGGATGTAATGGCTAAGCACTTGGAGGTTAATCAGGGACAGTCAGCACTGAGTCAGGAGAGAGGGGGGAAAGTTGTGTCTCACCGTGATCTAAGTTCCAGCAGATTGTAGAGTGTACAGCTAAAGACAATGAGATCCACGTTTAGATTGGGTACCGTTTCGCAGTTAGCTTTTAGACGAGACATCTCCAATATCTTATTTTTTTCACACTGTCTCTGCTCGCTTCACCTCCCCTCCTACTTCCTTCTTCATCTCTCCCCATCTCTATTCCTCACCCATTCTGCTTCTGAACTCTCTCTCTCTCAACCTATCTTGCTCTTACTCTTCAATCCTTCCCTCAACCCCCCTCTTCTTCCCCCTCTCCCTACTCCTCCCTCCCCCGTCCCCACCCCCTCCCCTCCCTTCCTCCCCCCCACCTCCCTCTCCTCTCCCACCTTGTCTCTCCACATCTCCCCCCACATCCCCCACTATCCTCTCCCCCCCGCCCCACCACACACATATAATTTTCCATTTTATCATTCCATCTATCATGGTATCATCTCATTGTGTTTGGATTCAAAAGGATCACAAGACTGCTGTCACTTCACCTTAAGCCTCCATTTCAATGTACTACAATCCATCCCTCACAACAAACCATCGCACAAAGACCTTTCCGACTCCTCACTGTGCAATCTTCTTCATTTTTTAAACCACGATTATAGGAGGATTTGTTTTCTTAATAATGCATGTGTCCATGAATTTGTTTGAGAACACCAAACTATGCAGCATTTACTGGAAGGTGCGGATTGAAAATCTAAAGTCAATATTATTCATGGAATTGTATTGTGATAATTTGAGGATATGCCATTGTCCTGTGCTGTGGTGATGGAGTTTCCCCTTTAGGTTTTATTGTCCGTGCCTAAGATAGATTCGGAAAGTACACGCGAATGGAAACTTGTCCACTTTGTGTGTCACTGGCCGTGTCTGGTTTAGTAAAAAGAAAGAGATCTAAAGGGGAGAGGTTTAGTTGAGTTTAGTTTAGAGAAGCAGAGTAGAAACAGGCCCTTCAGTCCACCTAGTCTGTGCTGACCGGCGATCACCCCAGATGGGAGTACGATTCCTACACACTAAGGACAATTTATAATTTTACAGAAACCAATTAACCTACAAACCTGCACGTCTTTGGAGTGTGGGAGGAAACAGGGGCACCAGGAGGAAACCCACGCGGTCACAGGGAGAAGGTGCAAACTCCGCACCCGTAGTCAGGATTGCACCCAGGTCTCTGGAGCTGCAACGCAGCAACTCCACCGCTGCGCCACCGTGCCGCCCTGTTAATGGTGAGTTATGGGTAGAGTTGCAAACACGAATATAAACACCAATATTGGTCCGTTGTGCCAAATGGCTGGGTCTTTGAGTGGATGTGTGACGATGCCGTTGTGCCCAGCCGTGCCCCATTCTTACCCGCGTAGCCGTGAAGACAATGATGTACTGAACATCCCGCCACGTGAGGCATGGGCGAACCTGCAGCATCAACGCAACCATTCCTGCAGCCAGCGGTGCAGCAGCGGAGGTCCCAGTGTGCCCTTCAGTGCAGCCAGTGCCGTCTTGCATCTGCCAGTCAGAGGTCACCTGAATAGCAGAGTAGGGAAGGACGATTGATTAACCACTAGTTCATCTCCAGAGAGACAATAGACAATAGACAATAGGTGCAGGAGTAGGCCATTCGGCCCTTCGAGCCAGCACCGCCATTCAATGTGATCATGGCTGAGCATCCCCTTGGGTTAGTTTGAACTGGAAGATCAGGATACGTGATTTAGCTCATCAACTACCACTGAGTTATTGGATCTCCCAGGTTGCTATAGGAAAGTCTAACTTGGAAAGTTCTGATTATAATTTATAGGTTCGATAGAAAAATTGGTCATTTGTCCTACAGATCTCTGCAATTCAAATCCCAGACTCACCTCAGAGATACCTGGATTTACAAAGTACTTCAAATTCCAGTGATAGGTATTATTCACAAAGTACTTCAAACACTTCAAGTGCTTAAGAAAGAACTGCAGATACTGGAAAAATCAAAGGTAGATAAAAATGCTGGAGAAACTCAGCGGGTGAGGCAGCATCGCAGATGCTGCCCCACCGGCTGAGTTTCTCCAGCATTTTTATCCACCTTCAAACTCCAGTGGTAGATATGTGTAGAAAGGAACTGCAGATGCTTGTATATACCGAAGATAGCCACAAAGTGCTGGAGTAACTCAGTGGGAGAGGCAGCATCTCTGGAGAGAAAGGATGGGTGACTTTTCGGGTCGGGACCCTTCTTCAAACTTAGCGTAGAGGGAAAGGAACAGGAGGCCAGAACAAAGCAGGGCCTGCAACAGATAATCAAGGAAGGATGGAGCCCATAATGGTCCATTGTTGGCTGGGGAAGAGGTGATGATGAAGGGATACAAGGATGCTGGTGCTAAATGTCTCAAATCAGAGTCTGCTGTCATTTGGCCTCACTCAAGTTGACCAGACCTCAGGTCCTGGCATTGTGCTAGTTCCATAAACCAGGTCAGTAAATGCAGGATTATTAATTCAATGTTGGGGCATAAATTACAGCCATAACAAACCATTTATTGATTTTCTGAAAGGGTAAATTGGTCCAGCACGGAAGCTTGACTGAAATTTGAATCCAGGATTGGATGAATAATTACACTTTATAATCTACAGACCTATCTCCAAAATTATGCTATTGGTAATTTATTTTATTTTTTTATTTTTTTCTCTCTATAGCTCAATCTTTCAAAAAATCTATTAAAAATAAATAAATGGAAGCTGTGTTAATGTGTAATTGATAAACAAATTGTGTTTTGGTTATGATATGTATATGCTTCTAATAAAAAAATATTAAATTTTAAAAAAAAGAACAAACTATTTGTGATCCATCGAGGCAGGTTAAATTGGAGCCTCTCCCCACTCGCTGGCTGAGCTGCATTCGAAGCACGCAAAAACCTTTTGAACAATGTTACTGCTTTCAGGCTGCATCAGGCTCAGACCATGAGACTGGGTGAACAATGATGTCATCACCAGAATTTTGTAGCAGTTCAAATCTATGACAATCTGTTGATCAAAGGCTTGCTGAGATCAAAGTGGCCAAAGAGTCATAAGTCCAGCATAAAATGCTGCTCCCTTGTTGCTTCTAGAACAAGGAAGATTACGCACTGTATGAAGGTGCTTCTGGTTAAGCTCTGACTTTCCTGGAAGGGTTTTGTATTACAGACATGGTTTGAGCTTAGTATTCTCAGGTGAGTCCTTGAATCACCATCTTATTATTTTGCAAACAGTACATTGCAATGGAACATGCTATGTTTTATTTGAAGCATATTTAATAGCATGACAAAGCCAAAACATAGATGGAAGCTTGTATAAGTACCACTGAGAAAGCTTGAGCAGCAGATACAGTACGTATGGTTTATCAGAATGAGGATCCTTGGTGGATAGCAGAAGAAATGGCTGTCATAATGTGCTATGCAGATAAACGGTTGTACACAGTGCTCTGCAGGTCCATGTATTCGATCATAATGTTTCCAGGATATATTACGCACAGCGTCATTTTAGACAAAGTGGACGGACATGATATCTTTGACCCACGAAGTCACACAGATCTCAGATTGGAGATAAACCAAAGTTTCAATTGCAACAGCAACCACTGGGTCCATGACGAAACAAGTCTCGCATTTCAGTGGCACAGATGTGGAGATGTCACCGCTCTCCATCCCCATTACAGTCACAAGCAGTGATGAATGTGTCTCTTCAACCATCACACATTGATACCTTGAAGAGAGCCACACAGCCACAATACAAACTTTGATCTACAGTAATTCCTAGATTTATGAACGTTCGATTTATACATTTTTTGCTCTAACGCCATTGCTTACATCTTTGATTTACAAAGTTGCTTTATCATGCACCGCTCACCGTCCAAAGAATGCCTTGTACTGAAATGGTGTCATGAATTTTGCCCAGTCTGTAATGATTTATTAATTGTGCTTAGCGAAACGTTCTCTTTAGGAGCATGCCCCCTTTTCTAAGTCAAGTAAGACCTGTATTTAATTTCTGATTACAGGCAGAGACACAACAAAATAGTTTGGCAACCCAGACATAAAAGACAGTAGCAATGGGACCAAATTATAACGTGGCTAATCCCCTATGGAGCATTAAAGGATTTGAAGACTTTGTTACCCATTTTCAATTCCCACTGTCCGTATCAAATTCCCCAATATTGGCTATCAGTCAAACGAGTGAAAAATTAATTCCCAGAATTTTCAGATCACCGCACACACACTGACATTAATTTGAAACCAGCTGTCTCTTTAAAACGGATTCTTAATTTGTATCAGTTGAGTAACTGATAAACTAGAATTTTCCAGCATTGGTGTTTGAAGGATTAAATATATGTCTCCAGCACATCTTAATATGCATTTTCCACAGGAACTGTAGATAATTAATAACTCGAAGATCAACTCTCAATTTCAAGTATGTCTTTGCAAAGAGGGGCTGCACACTGGAGCAGCAGTAGAGTTGCTCTCTCACAGCACCAGAGAACCGGGTTCGATTCTGACAACGGGTGCTGTCTGTACAGAGTTTGCACGTTCTCCCTGTGACCGCATGGGTTGCCTCTGGGTGCTCTCACATTCCAAAGACGTACAGGTTTGTAGGTTCATTGGTTTCTGTAAATCGTCCCTGGCCTGTGGGATAGAATTAGTGTACGGGTGATCGCTGGTCGGTGCGGACTCGGTGGGCCAAGGGGCCTATTTCCGCGCAGTTAGTCTCAAATAACAGGAATCCACTGGTGCAGCATTAAGATTTTACCTAGGATTATTATCCGGTTTACAAACGCCATATTGACAGTTCTGGAGATAAAATATCTCATGTAGTAACAGACTGAATTCTCCAGGGCTGTGTTATAAAATAAAGTGATGTAACATGACCCTCATGTACTAATAATGAGGGCCTTGCAACAAGGCGTCAGCTTGTACACAGGGAATATTATTTACAGTCTTCAGCTTCCATGCAACATGAATAATTCTACTCAATCTGTATTGCAAATTGGCACACACATGTTAGAGAAAAATAATCAGATGATCTGAAATAGCAAAACTACTGTAACTTGATCAGTTTTCTTTTGAGGAGAGTGAGATTGCACATGTGGAGGTTATGTGCGACTGTTTGCATGTGTATGAGGTGTGTGTGTGGGTGAGAGCAATGGGAAAGGCTGTATCGTGAGAACTGCAACAGAGGCAATAATAATTTAAAAAATAGAAATGAAACATGCAAACGTGCATTCTCAGGATTGGGATGTGAACGTCGAAAATAGTGGCGAGGGCAAGTCGCGGGTTGCTGCAGTTTCCACGCGAGGTCAGGATCGAAGCCGGGTCTCTGGTGCTGTGAGTCAATTTCTCAGAATGACGAGACATTGTGCTGGCAGTGACTGGGCGTCACACCCAGAGTGTGTGGCAAATATGGTGACATCATTACTCCGCTCTGCCACCGATCTCTCCAAAGACAGACACAAAATGCTGGAGTAACTCAGTGGGACAGGCAGCATCTCTGGAGAGAAGGAATGGGTGACGTTTCGGGTCGAGACACTTCTTCAGTCTGAAGGAGGAATGGGTGACGTTTCGGGTCGAGACCCTTCTTCAGTCTGAAGGAGGAATGGGTGACGTTTCGGGTCGAGACCCTTCTTCAGTCTGAAGAAGGGTCTCGACCCGAAACGTCCCCCATTCCTTCTCTCCAGAGATGCTGCCTGTCCCGCTGAGTTACTCCAGCATTTTTGTGTCCATCTTCGGTTTAAACCAGCATCTGCAGTTCCTTCCTGCACAATGATCTCTCCACACGGGTTTCCTGGCTCAGTATCAATGGAGAAGGCTCCCAAATGCCTGCTAAAAAAACGACCAGGAAATCCTCCCTTGATGAGTAACTAATCATATTTAAAATATTGAATCCCGCCTGTGCTCTCCGACAACATTAAGGTTGGCCATTAACTCTGGCCTCAATACTTTCTGAATGTGCCAAATGAGAATGAAGATAGTGACTTGCTAATTTTTTTATTTTTTATTTTTTTATTATTTTTTTATTAGAAGTATTTTACATTACAGTAATCTGTAATAACGTAAGTTTATACAGTTCTTATACCACTTCTTATTTTAAACTTTAATAGGAAAAAACTTGCTTCTATTGTTCCAAAAATAATCAATTCTGCATTCGGTTTCAGTTTTATTTTAAATAATTTAGTGAAAATTTCAAAAATTTCATACCAAAATGTTTGAATTTTTATACAAAAAACAAAAGAATGTGCTATAGTTGATTCTTGGATTAGGCATTTATCACAGATAGCAGAGGTATTTGGGTAAAATTTAATTAATTTAGCTTTTGAATAGTATAATCTATGTAAAATTTTAAATTGAATCAGAGTATGTCTTACGTTAATCGAGCATTTATGCACATATAATAGGTGTTTATCCCAACTCTCTTTCGAGATTTTTATAGCTAGTTCCTGTTCCCATTCTCTTCTAATCCCATCCGATGATGGAATTTCTATGTTTAAAATGGAATTGTATAGGTATGATATTAAATTAGCTGATTCCGCTTTTATATTCATTATCCCATCTAATAGGTCAGGAGACATATTTTGATATTCTCGTGTATACTTTTTCAAATAGTCACGTATTTGAAAATATTTGAAATATTGATTACTATTCAGGTTGTATTTAAGTTGTAATTGGTGAAATGTTAAAAAACTTCCATTATCATACATATCTCCAAACGTTTTAATTCCTACTCTTTCCCAATTTATAAAAGCTCTATCTATCATAGAATGTTTAAACGAAGGGTTATTCATTATAGGTGAGAGACGTGATAGATTTCTTAATTTTAACGTTAATTTTATTTGTTTCCAAATTCTAATTGTACTATGAATAATTGGATTTTTACTATATATTGTATTCTTCATTTTTGTTGGTGAGAGAAGGATCGCTCCTATATTAAAAGGGGAACAGTCCTCTCTCTCCATTACTATCCATTCCACCTGCTGGGCCGAATTGTCCAACAGGTGAATCATATTTTTGACATTTGTGGCCCAATAATAATATAAAAAATTGGGGAGTGATAATCCACCAAATTCTTTAGGTTTACACAAATGTTTTCTTTGGATTCTGTGGAATTTATAGTCCCATATAAAGTTTGTAATATCAGCATCCAATTAAAAAAAAAAAAATGTTGGTAAGTATATCGGTATTGACTGGAATAGATATACAATTTGTGGTAAAAAGATCATTTTTATAGCATTTATTTGACCTATAAGAGACATCGGGAGGGTTTTCCAGAATTTAATCAGTGTTTTTAGTTTATTGAGTAAGGGCATATAGTTTGCATTAAATAGAGATTTATATTTTCTAGTAATTTCAATTCCCGCCTGTGCTCTCCGCCAACATTAAGGTTGGCCATTAACTCTGGCGTCAATACTTTCTGAATGTGCCAAATGAGAATGAAGATAGTGACTTGCTAATTTATGACAGCACTGTGAAGAATCAATCTTTCACAATTCCCATAGTTTAGCGATAAATATTCTGGCTGAGATGCTAATTTTATGACAGAAACCTCTTTAATTTAAAATATTGCCCCTTAATATATCAATTCACTCTCAGCTCTGTGTTCATCCCTCAAGATGAACTGAATGTTTTTAAGCCGCAGAAAACAAAAAGAAATAGACAATAGGTGCAGGAGTAGGCCATTCGGCCCTTCGAGCCAGCACCGCCATTCAATGTGATCATGGCTGATCATCTGCAATCAGTACCCTGTTGCTGCCTTCTCCCCATATCCCCTGACTCCGCTATCTTCAAAAGCTCTATCTAGCTCTCTCTTGAAAGTATCCAGATATTTAAAAAATGTGGATTCAGGATATCCGAAATGAAAACAGTTGCTGGAAATGTTCATCAGGTGAAGAAGCAACAGTGGAGAGAGGAACCCGAAATCATGTTTCAGGTTTAAGAAAGAACTGCAGATGCTGGAAAAATCAAAGGTAGACAAAAATGCTGGAGAAACTCAGCGGGTGAGGCAGCATCTATGTAGATGCTGCCTCACCCGCTAAGTTTCTCCAGCATTTTGTAGGTTAGTGTTAATGTGCGGGGATCGCTGGTCGGCGCGGACCCGGTGGGCCGAAGGGCCTGTTTCCGCTCTGTATCTCTAAACTAAACTAAGTTTCTCCAGCATTTTTGTCTACCTTCATGTTTCAGGTTAATCGCCTTTCAGCTGAACTTCAGAGCTGTTTGGACTAGTCCCGGTTAAATTCACGAGCCACAGGTTAATTGGCTTCGAATAAATGTAAAATTGTCCTTAGTGTGTATAGAATAATGTTAGTGTGCGGGGATTGCTGGCCGGCATGGACTCGGTGGGCCGAAGGGCCTGTTTCGGCGCTGTATCTCTAAACTAATCCAAACCGTTTGAATTATGGACTGAAGAGATACTCACACAAACCACTCTGGTATTTGAACAACTACAGAGTAAACATTAGCAGCTAGAAATGAAACAAGTGCAGGTCTCCAAGTGCAAGAGGAAGTGCCTCTCCTTGTATTTTCCTAGTTAAAGCTACTCTTAATATATAATGTTTAAGAAAGAACTGCAGATGTTGGATAAATCGAAGGTAGACAAAAAAGCTGGAGAAACTCAGCGGGTGAGGCAGCATCTACGGAGCGAAGGAAATAGGCGACGTTTCGGGTCGAGACACGAAACGTCGCCTATTCCTTCGCTCCATAGATGCTGCCTCACTCGCTGAGTTTCCCCAGTTTTTTGTCTACCTAAATATATAATGAAGTTCTTCAGAGCCTCCATCCAACACTGAAGAGCCCCCTCCCCCACCCTAGTCATCCTACAAGTTGCACTGTTCGCATCCTTGCAGTTAGCACATCTGTCCTCGCCAACAATGGGCCATTGTGGACTCCACCCTTCATGAGGTCATCTGTTGCCGGCCCTGGTCTTCTCTATCTTTCAGTCTGAAGAGTTCTGATCCGAAATGCCATCTATTCCTTTTCTCCAGAGATGCTGCCTGACCTGCTGAGTTGCACCAACATTTTATGTCTATCTTCCACAGACTGGCTCCGCTTGCGTAGGAAAGAACTACAGATGCTGGTTTAAACCAAAAATAGACGCAAAATTCTGGAGAAATTCAACGGGTTAAAGCCCTGTCCCACAGTACAAGTTCATTCCAAGAGCTCTCCCGAGTTTGCCCTGATTCGAACTCGGAGATTTACGGTAATGGCCACTCGTCGGTACTCGGGGCTTTCGTGGACATTTTTCAACATGTTGAAAAATCTTCACGAGTCTTCCCGTACTTACCTGCCGTTAGCGAGTCTTCCCGAGTACCTGCCGTTAGCGCTAAGAGACGTCCCCGAGCTCCGACGTACCCGCTACGTTAATTCTCCGTGCATACCACGAGTTTGATTTTTTTTAAACTCAGGAGAGCTCTTGGAATGAACTCTTACCGTGGGACAGGGCTTTTAGGCAGCATCTTCGGAGAAAAGGACTAGGTGACGTTTTGAATCGAGACCCTTCTTCAGACTGAGAGTCAGGGGAAAGGGAAACCAGAGCTTCCTGCACACTCTGGTAACTCACCACTCTCCTCTCAACTCTGCTTCATGTCTACACCCCTCCTCTCTCCAGCTCCCTCAGCCCATCTGCATGTATCTCTCTTTCCAATCAAGCAACATCTCCTCTCTCCTTTAAAATGCTTTTCCTACTGAATATTTGGCACCAGCGTTCAGACAGGCGTGCTGGTCAGTTCCAGATGGGAATGAATCGTGTTATGAGGATAGATTAAGGAGACTACCGCTGCGCCACCGTGACTTGGTGGTCACGGTGGCTCAGCGGTAGAGTTGCTGCCTTACAGCAAATGCAGCGCCGGAGACCCGGGTTCGATCCCGACCACAGGTGCTGCCTGTACGGACTTTCTTCTCCCCGTGACCTGCGTGGGTTTTCTCGGAAATCTTCGGTTTCCTCCCACACTCCAAAGACGTACAGGTTTGTAGGTTAATTGGCTTGGTAAATGTAAAAATTGGCCCTAGTGGGTGTAGGATAGTGATAGTGTGCGGGGGTCGCTGGTCGGCGTGGACACGGTGGGCCGAAGGGCCTGTTTCCGCGCTGTATCTCTAAACTAAACTTTCTGGAATTTAGGAGGAAGAGAAATTATTTTATTGTTGCAAGATTCCGCGAGGATAGGACAGACGTTGGGAGGATGTTTTCCCTGGTCAGTGAATCCAAATCGGGAATAAACTATTAATGCGATTCTCAGGCTGAAACCTTCAGCATGTAATTGCTGTAAACAGGATGCTTGCTCATTGTTAAATGGATAATTGACTGCAGGAAGCAGCATCTTAATGACCTCTCAGATGCTTGGACAAGGTCTCCTGACAATTGAATGCTCAGGGCCCAGCTCTTCATTACCGAGCAACTCAATGTAATACACTGATAGAAATGGGATTTTCCTCCTTCAGTGTTAGTTTGCCTGTGGCCTCTTTGACTGTGTGTCATTGTTATCGGAATCATGGGTCACAACACATATTAGGATGGTCGTGAGACAGTCAGTGAACAAAAGCACTTTTAATAGTTTGGATTTAATTTAGTGATACAGCACAGAAACAGGCCCTTCGGCCCACAGTGACAGTGCCGACCCAACCATCACCCATATACTAGCATTTATCCTACACACTCACCCCGTTGGATTGCAACCTTGTCGTGGTCGGGGAGCTTGTGTGTCTCAGTGACCCCTAGAGCCATGTCAGCGGGAGATTCGTCTCCTGTTAGGGACTCCCATGCTGGACAGGTCGAAGGGTAGAGGCGAGACGAAGAGCGATCCACTGGTCCTCCAGATTGGAGGTTGAGCACAGGGCTAACAACCCTGTCTCGTAAAACAAATATGTTACGGAAACAGCAACTGGAGGAATCAACAAGGACCTTCGTTACTGCCCAACATGCCAGGAGGCATAATAGGCAGTAAGTAAGTAAGTAATCCTACACACTAGGGACAATTTACAGAATCCAATTACCCTACCAACCTGCACGTATTTGGAATGTGGGAGGAAACCGGAACACCTGGAGAAAACCCACGCAGTCACGGCAAGCACGTGCAAACTCTGCACGGACAGCACCCATAGTGAGGGTCTCTGGCGCTGTAAGGCAGCAACTCTACCTAAAAATGTAAATCCTATCAATCCTAAATCTCTAAACTGAGCTGAGAACTGCTCTCTAGGGGTGGGTGGGTCCTTGAGCTTTTCCAATGTGATGATTTTATAGTTTGAATTGATTGAAAGATACAGCTTTGTAACAGGCCCTTCAGCCCACTGAGTCCACGCCATTGATCACCCATTCACACTAGTTCTATGTTATTCCACTTTTGTATTAATTCCCTACACACTAGTGGTAAGTTACAGAGGCCTAGTATTAATCTGCAAACCCAAGAGAGACACAAAATGCTGGAGTTACTCAATGGGTCAGGCAGTGGTTTCGGGTCGGGACCCTTCTTCACACTGATTGTAATGTGGGGGGGGGAGGTGGGTGGTGGGGGGCAGATGGGGTGGGGGGGGACTGCAAGCGAGCAAATCAGGGCTGGCAATAGATTACCTCAGGCAAGGAGGTTCCCTGATAGGCCGATTGTTGACTTGGGACAAGTGAGTGTCCAAGTGGGATTGCATTTATGTGTATCTTTAGTGTAAACCAGCCATCTGCAGTTCCTTTTTATTACAACCTATAAACCCTCCAGTCTTTGGGAAGTAGGAGGAAACCAGAGCACCCGGAGGAAACCCGCTGGGTCACAGGGAGAGTGTGCAAAACTCCACTCAGACAGCACCTGAGGTCAAAATCGGTTTTGGTCTCTGGCATTGTGAGGTGGCAGCTCGACGAACTGCGCCACTGTGCCTGCCGCCCTGTTGGCTAGTGAGTGAATCGACCACATCACAACAGCACTACCATACAGAGCAATTTTAAAGCTAGACTACATTTTGATGACTTTTATCCTTCAAATGAATTCTAACAAAGCTGCAGCTCCTAATTAATATTGTATGAATTTGTGAAAAGCATCAAATTAACTTTTGTTCAATCCACTGTTCGGTGCCACGGTTTTAATTTTGTCCCACAGATCGGTGTATTATTCACATTTTCCTCAATATATGAACCTTTAACAAACACCCACATTGATGTTGTCAGGACCTGAGGGCCCGAGCTGCAGGGAGAGGCTGAGTAGGCGAAGACTTTAAAGCCCTGTCCCACTGTACGAGTTAATTCCAAGAGTTCTCCCGAGTTTGCCCTGATTCGAGCTCGGAGATTTACGGTAATGGCCACTCGTCGGTACTCGGGGCTCTCGTGGACATTTTTCAACATGTTGAAAAATCTTCACGAGTCTTCCTGTGCTTACCTGCCGTTAGCGAGTCTTCCCAAGTACTTGCCATTAGTGGTACGAGCCGCTAAGAGACGTCCCCGAGCTCCGACGTACCCGCTACGTTCATTCTCCGTGCTTACCATGAGTTTGATTTTGTTAAAACTCGGGAGAGCTCTTGGAATGAACTCGTACCGTGGGACAGGGCTCTTAGTCTTTGGACTGCAGGTGGGGTTGATCTTATAGAGGTGTATAAGTTCATGAGAGGAATCTATAGGGTAAATGCACAGAGTTTTTTTGCCCAGAGTAGGGTAATCAAGAACCAGAGGACATAGGTTTAAGGCAAAAGATTTAATAGGATCCTGAGGGACAACTTTTTTTTTTACACAAAGGTTGGTAGATGTATGGAATGAGCTGCCGGAGGAGATAGTTGAGGCAGATCCGATCACAATGTTTAAGAAACATTTCGACAGGTACATGGACAGGATAGGTTTGGAGGGATATGGAGTAAATGCGGGCAGGTGGGACTAGTGTGGATGGGGCACGTTGTGTGGCGTGGGCAAGTTGGGCTGAAGGCCCTATTCCCGTGCTGTATGACAGACTGCAAATATTTCACAATATGTTTCCTATGTTAAAGCAGTGACTGCCTTTGGGATTTCCCAAGTAGAAAAGTATTTTATATATAGACACATATATGGGAAGCCTTTCCTCTTTTTAAGTATTAACACTCTCCTTGGGATTCCTGTAAATGTCTTCACCATTCTGAGGATCCAGTGCAAATGTGATCACACTTTGCGATTTCCAAGAATTAGCTTCATTCTAGACATCCCCCGCATGTATTGACCGACGACAATGAATCCCTAGAAAATATTAATAGACTCTTTGGGATACTTTGCAGATACACACACACTTTGAGGGACCCCATGGTAACATTAACACTCCCAAGGATCCTTTGCAAACATTACCATTCTCCCAGGGATGCTCTGCTCTTGCAAACCCCGCGATCAAACTCTGAGAGAACACCAAACATTTGCTGGGGAAACCTTGTTCTCATTCTTGAAAGCCAAGAGGAAAACGCCTGAGATAGACACAAGAGGTTCAAATGACAATAAACGGTATTGTATTGTATTGTATTGTAGATGCTGGAGTAACTCAGCGGCTCAGGCAGCATCTCTGGAGAAAATGGAGGGGACGTTTCGGGTCAGGACCCTTCTTCTGACTGAAGAAACAGTCTGAAGAAGGTTTTCTGACCCGAAAAAAATCACCTCTCCATTTTCTCCAGAGATACTGCCTGACCCGCTGAGTTACTCCAGCATCTTGCGTCTATCCTTGATATAAACCAACTACTGCAGTTCATTTCTATTGCAGAAAGATTCCTGATATCATTTGCAAAAAGAAGCGTATACGACACAGGAGAGCGGCCAGTCAGCCTTTCGAGGTTGCTCTGCTTTTCCAGTGATTAGCTGATCCAATCTTTGACTCAACACTACTCTTGGGGATGATCAGCCATGATCACATTGAATGGCGGTGCTGGCTCGAAGGGCCGAATGGCCTACTCCTGCACCTATTGTCTATTGTTTATTGTCTATTGTCTTCCGCTTTCTCCCCACACCTCTCGAATCCCTTGTATTTAATATGTCTGTTAATTTCCACTTTGAATACGTTCTATGACTCTATATCTACCTGTTCCCTGGGTTAGAGGGATGACCAAGGATTCACAATCTTTTACGAGAAGAAATGCCTCCTCATTTTTGCCTGAAACTCTGCTCCCGGGATGCATATTCCCTGACTCGGGGGAAAAAAACTCTCTCTCGAGTCAATCATCTTGCGTTAAGATCAAATCTCATTCTTCTCCATTCCCGTGTGTGTGGGGAAACCTCCTCAGCCTTTATTCATACACAACCCATCCAAAGGATCAGCTGAGTGAACCTTCCCTGCTCCACCTTCATTCCTTGCTGTGTATCTCTACATCGAAGATAGGATAACAACCAATTCATCCACTATCCCTACTGCCCATAACAATTTAGAATGCAGATCATCAAGTCCTGGTGACTTGTTGACCTTCAGCATCATTAGAACAAGAGAGAAATGTTTAAACGACTGCTGGTTTGGAAAGTGCAGGCATTGAATTTCTTCCCAGTCAGAGTACCAAGCAGAGTATAAAGACTTCTGAAGTCTTTATGGGGTGTCGGTGTGGAGTTTGCATGTTCTCCCCGTGACTGCATGGGTGTACATTCTCCGGTTTCCTGATACATTCCACAGACGTGCCGGTTTGTAGGTTAACTGATCTCTGTAAATCGCCCCCAGAGTGTAGGATGCAATAGTGGTCTAACATCAAACTAGTGTATGGCTGATCGATGGTCGCCATGGACACGAAGGGCCTGTTTCCACATTATACCTCTAAACTCTAAATTTAAAACCCATGACAGAGATCCACATTATCTTTAAATACAAAAATGTCCTAAAACTAACTGCGTGCCCGCTTTTCCAGACAGTTGTGTGAAACGTTTAAAAAAAATGACTGATGTTCTGAGTAACATTGTATTGCACTGTATTAACAATGTTCTGCACAACATTTTATTGTACTGTTTAAAATGACTAAGAATTTCATGCCAAAGGCATATTGAATTTACAGAAAGGGATGGGCTCTGTGACCGATGCTAATCCAATTCCTTTCAAAGGAAGCCATGGCTTCATATATTTCCTGTCACTGGATGTTGACAAAAGATCTCACTCTGCCTATTTTCCCCACTCGCACTGTATTATGTAATTCTCATAAAAAACCACCCGACAATGACGGATGACCTTTGCTAAAGCTTAGGTGAGTTTGAAAGCTGTAGGAGACCGGAACAGAGAGACCTTGTATTAGACAGACAGAACAAAAGATGCTCTATTCATGTTGCAGTCCGTTCCAGAGCATCTGTTCCTTGCAATGAGCTGGAATTTTAAGAAGCGGATGATATGCGGTGAATTGATTAAAACGTGGTAACCAGAGTTGCATCATTAGGGATTTGCCCAGATCAACAGAACCATCTTGAATATTCCTGGAGTGCAAAGGAGAACATCAAGAAATAACTTCATTTGGTTGCACCCATTTGAAGAATATTTTATCCTTCGAACTGGCCTTACACTGTAATGTTAGCTAACTTTCTGAGGTAAATCGATCTGTCACTGTTGGTCGCTCAACAAAGGAAGAGATATCTGGAAATCTAGTTCAAATATATCAGGCTCTTAAAGATAGCGGAGTCAGGGGATATGGGGGGGAGGCAGGAACGGGGGTAGTGAGTGGGGGATGATCAGCCATGATCACATTGAATGGCGGTGCTGGCTCGAAGGGTCGAATGGCCAACTCCTGCACCTATTGTCTATTGTCAATGAATTTGTATTGGTTGTTAAGGGTTGTTGTTGCCCTGTCTTGAGGTGCAGTAATACTATAATAAAATGAGCCTGGGGCCATTGGAGAGGATGGAAGATGAAATTTTTCGAAGTTTATATGAAATGAAAAAGCTGTTACTTAACATATTTCTAATTTTTGAGGCAATGAAATTTTTTATTTAATTAGCACAGCTGGTCATATTGGGCATGTGTTTATGTGCGTGTGCCTGTGCATGTGTGCGACCCTGTGTGCCCTTGTGTGTTTAAAAAACTGAAAGTAAAAAAAATTACAGATGCTGGAAATATTAAATTGAAACAGAAACCATTCAGCAGGTCAAGCAACATATGTGGAAAGAGAAACATAATTAATGTTTCAGGTCTTTTATGTTTTTATGATCTTAAATATAGTTCCATACAGTGGTATGAAAGACTTCCCCAGAAGACTGAGGACATTTGTCATGTCTCCAACAACACTTACCAACTTCTACAGATGTGCCGTAAAACCATATTATCGGGATGCATTACAGCTTAGTTTCAGTAACTCTGCCGAAGATCGCAAGAAATTGGTGATTTGTGGATGTAGCCCAGACCGTCACATAGATCATCAACCCCCCTACCATCAACTCCCCCGACATTTCATACTGCTTCTTGATGATTCCATCAATGTGCTGGGTCCAGGACAGATCTTCAGAGACATGTCCACCCAGGAATATATTTTAGGCACCTGGACTACCTACTGAAGTGCACACCACTCTCCTTTGAAGTCCATTGAGATTTTGATGATCTGCCCAGCTGGAGGTAAGGATGTCATTAAGTTGGAAAGGGAGCAGTACAGATTCACCAGAATATTCAGGAGATACAAGGAACCGCAGATGCTGGGTTATACAAAAAAATGACTCAAAGTGCTGGAGTAAACCGGTAGGTCAGGCAGCATCTCTGGAGAACATGGATAGGTGACATTTCAGGTCGGGACCCATCTTATTCTGGTCGACCCGAAACATCACCTATCCATTTTCTCCAGAGATGCTGCATAACCCACCGTGTTACTCCAGCATTTTGTGTCTTTTTTAATATAAACCGGCATCTGCAGTTCCTTGTGTCCTTTTTTTCCCGCTGGATATTAGCTGGGTTTACAGGCTTGAGTTAGAGGGAGCGGGCTGGGAGGCTGCAGGTGTAATCTTAGAGGTGAACAAGATCACATTCCTTCTCTCCAGAGATGCTGCCTGTCCTGCTCAGTTACTCCAGCATTTTGTGTCTACCTTCGATTTAAACCAGCATCTGCAGTTATTTTGTACCCAAGATCATGAGACATGTACCCAAGATCATGAGAGAAGCCTCCACGTGGCACATCCCGGGAATGCTGACAACAGAAACTGTACCACAGTGACTGACTGAAGTAGCCAATTCTGCAACCACCGACCGTCAACCGCCAATGACTGACCGGAAAGACGTGATATGGAAGATGGCCGGACACAAGGAAGAAGAAGATGAGAGACATGGATAAACTGAACCACAGGGAGGAGGATGCTAAAGCTAGAGGGCATAGGTTTGAGGTGAAAGGGGAAAAGATTTAAAAGGGACTTCAGGGGCAACTTTT